>CM026208.1:21492981-21780481 GCA_014839995.1 Xenentodon cancila | reverse complement strand
CAGACTTTTCAATGTTAGCACAATATGGGGTCTGTTCTTTTTCATGATATGCAGATGTTCTCGTGTTTTATACAAATAAAATACATTGGAAACATTATTTATAGTAAGTGATGGGAAGTTTGCATTTTTACACTTACACAGATTATTTTCTGAAAATATGCCTGGGTTGACTAAATCAGCTATATACGCTGTTTCAGGAGCGTTTCAGGGCTCAGGGTTCAGCAGTTCAGGAGTAACAGGAGCACATGCCAGGTGAAACAGGAATTGTTTTCAGTTTAGCAAGAAAAAAAAAACAACAACAAAAAAACTTGCACGATGGGAATGAATATGTTTTTGCATAACATATTTTCTGCAGCTTTATTGGTGCTACAGGAAGAGTACAAAGTTTGTGGTTAACAAACCTCAAATAACCAACAATTAAGGAAACTAATGGGCTGTAAATTGTATTCCAACCTGTGATTTCTTAACGTGTATAAAACCAACATATCCCCTGGTTGCCACAATGCGTAAAGATAAAACACATGTTGTAATAAATGTAACCTTATTTTTGAAGTTTGTTGATTCCTGTGGAAGCTGTTGTCTCCATCAGATGTGTTTTCTGATAAAGAGAATCTCTGCTGCAGGTGTCTGCAGCAGAGATTTGTTATGTAGAGAAATACAAGTTTTCTTTGTCCTCCAACTTTACATTAAACCTTTTTCGCTTCACTTCTTCAGTGCCTCATTGAACAGAAGACACAGCATTACCTCGATTAGTCACCTCTTCCCAGGCCTTGTTGGTCCCTGTCAGCCTATTAAAGGCCTATTAAAAGCAAAATCTATTAAACATTTTCTTTGCTCCACTTCAGATAAAATTACCTTTATTGAAAGTGAAAGAATTTCTGTCTTTCTCTCTCTCTTTTTTAATGTGCACCATGTCCGCAGGTAGACATGCAGGTAAAGGCTGCACCTTCACAGGTCCTTACGAGGTTGGTGCTCATGCAGGGACGATAGTTACTGAGCAGCAGGGATGCTGCCAGCTCGCAGCGAATTTGTCCTCATAAACACAGTCATGTTCTTACAATAAGTATAGTTCTGTTTTATATTTGTTTTTGTATTTTTTTTCATTCAAAAAGTTATTTTTTCATTTAACTTCTGCTTAATGGACTATTACATTACAAACTTAAGAAGTCCGACGTTTAGTTCATTGTCATTTCTGTTTTCATATTTTAGATACCTGCAAATTTGTAAGGATGTGTAGACTCTTTATATTAACTGTATAAACTAAACTATCTGTGTGTTTATTCTTATCCTTTTTGGTTTTCAGGTCTGAATTACATTTCTTTTTTAAAAGGGTTTGCAATGTTGCCCTGTCCTTTCAAAAGCCCTTCTGGTCCTGATGACACCCAGTTCTGGTATTCCTTTGTTTATTTTTGTCATCTTGTCACATTTCTCCTGGAAACACGTTATTTGCATCACAGAAGTGTAAATGACCTTTGCCAAGAGCAATGATGTAGCTCCAATGTGCCTGATGCTTAAATCGCCCACCAAAAGGTTTAAATCCTCATTACTTTGCCTCCACGTCCTCTAATGTGTTTGTTCCTCTGAAATGCTCATTTTTAATCCAACTAATCCATGACACTCCAAATAAGATCTTTACATTTTCATCTCTGCCACCTCAAATTCTGCTTCTGTTATCTCTGTCAGTGCTGCTCATAGAAGCCACATAGAAGTTCTGGCCTCAGTACAGCAACCTCCACCTTTCCTTTTGCTGCTACTCATCTATCACAGATAACCCCCGACACTCTTCTCCACCCACTCCACACTGCCTACACGTTCTGGATTACCACTCAAGGCTTTCTCATCTAATACCATAGCTTGGTCACAAATACAGTTGAAGAATATAAGAGACTTTTTTTTGATTAGGAAAACATTTAGGTGAGTGCTCAGAGGTAAACTGAATATTTAATGACCCATTGTTGAGAGGAACTCTTTAACCCACTTCATGCAGTAGAAAGCATTGCACTAGAGGTATTTTTCTTGACCAGCACTAAAATGACAAACCAGAAAGGTGTATGTGGACATTTCAGATGTTTCCCTGCTTTAACACACCTGGTTCGACTGAATAGATCATCTGGACAACTCTGTTAATGCCTCTAACACTTGATGGGCTTTGGCTCGTAAGCACCAGATTTGGGGAGCACTGATGTAGAGGATGACACAGCTTAGTGCTCAGGAATGTCATTTAGATCCGTTAGATGCAGCTCAGCCCACTGATTGATAAGCACACATGGCTCGGGAGCAGAGTCTACATAGGTGCGTCCTCTACCCAGGTCTCTCACTCTGTCTTCAGGCCTCGCTCTCTCCTTCCATTCAGCAGCAGCGCCAGCTCCTTTGTCTGTTGGGTATATCCTTTCATTTTCAATTGTTTATTGATCTCAATACATATTAAAGCTGCAAACTCAATTCCTGCTGTTATGTCCATTATTTTGTTTGGTGTTTGAGCCAGTGGTAATGTAATAATGACGGCTTATTTGGGAAAATCAAAACTCAGTTGTTTAGATTGAGATTGGTTTGTTAGTTGAAGAGATTATTTATTTATTTGTTAATTTTGATTCTGCCATGTTGCAGTGGAGGTTAGTGTGTTGTTGGGTAGCGTTCGTGCTATTTTGTTGTTTTACAGGCATGGTCAGACGCCTGCGATGGCATCGTTTTGAATGAGTTTGTTCAAGAGCCTGATGCGCAGTTGCTCTTGAGTTGATCCCCACTCTTAAGTAGAATAGTTTGGTGCTGGATTTCAGAGACGTTCAAGAAAAAGTGCAAAAGTCAGTGCTTTGATGGCCAATGTATATTATGTAAGACACTTACGTTGCATGCTAAACAGGTTGCAGGAGTCTCTCAGGGAACATAAAGGTCAAGGTGAACGGTTGCTGCATGTGACCCGGGATGGTGCTTTTGGATTAAGAGAAATGAAACTGAAGCTTAACTGAGAGACTCGAACTAGTGCTGTGGTTGCAAATCTTTTTCTGCTGGGCCCCCCCTCTGGTTTATAAGAAAACTTTTTTTTAGAGCCAGAGCGGTCTTCAAGCCCACTGTGGCGGTATGAGGAATAAGTGATCAGAACTCAGTGAAAAGTCGGAGTAACAGACTTGTAGATTTGTTCAGACAAAGTTATTCACATAGTAAAGGACCCTAACGGTCTGTGAGACCGCCTCATAGTTCTGGTGTTAAATAACAAAACCACAAACCACATTTACTTTTTTTTTTTTACTGTATAACAATATTTAACATTGATATCAATACATTTTTCAAAAAATGCCTCTCTGTGGAAAATGTGTTTAAAGACATGAATAACTCTCCATCAAACCTGCCTGTCAAAAACCTGTCCGTTATGCTGGCAGCGTCCAAGCATTCATTTTTACATTCATTCATACCGCACACCCCCTGCAAAGGCCCTGACGAAAAGATGTGGGTAAAAATATTAATTTAATCTCTCCGTTTAAATAGAGGGATCTAATATTTTTGAGATTCTGAACGTGTGGCAACAACTTTACATCGTGTTGGACTTTGTTACTGCTATGTGGTCTAGTTAAAGCTCAGGAGGGATGTTCTGCCCTGACGTTGGAAAAAGAAAATCATGGATTATGATGTTACAGTAGTTACTTTTGCATGAGTTGGTCCCAGAGGCATATTAGCAGCGCTTTTGTGATTACTCCACACAGGAGAAGCAATTTCCTGGAGAAAGAGGTCTCTCTTGATTGTTGCAGATCCACAGCTGGTTCTTCAGGAGGATTTCAAAAACTATGTTCCAGAGATACGGTAGATTTGACTACTTTGAGTGAACATAGCGAAAACTTAAAAATGAGCCTTTGCCCAGACAATCCCATTTTACAGCATTGTCTATTGAAGTTTTACTCCCTCTGCTCCTGTCTGATAAACTTTGAGCAAAGTCATTTCTATTCTTAGAGGATTGTCCATTGCTTTGTAGCAGATTTCCCTGTTAGAGTAAAAATTAGAGAGCCAAACCCATGACCCTGATTGGGTTTGTGCTCCCTCAACTCCCTGCTGTTGACCCTGAGCATGTTGTCTTGCAAAGAAGAGTCTGAACCAACAGGCTTCAAACTAGTTATTCTTTATGGCTTTGTAGCTTTGTCGGAGTCCTTTGAGTGATCAAATTCCGCATGTTTTCAAGGTTGTTTTTTTTTTGTTGTCTCAGATGAGTAAGACCTTTCTTGGAGGTGATGCCTCAATGCAGGGATGTGAAATTTGTCAAACTGTGCAGGAATCAGTGGCGTTTTAGTCCTGCTGAAGTGGCGCGTGGCTATGGATAAGGTACTCTGTTTTGAGTGTGATTCCATCATGCCTGTGAAGTGGCTTAACAGGCTACGTCAAACGCTCAAAGATGAAGTGATGGTTTTAGAAGAATGCAGTGCAGCTCAGTTTTCATGCTGGAGAATCTGTGCTGACTTTGCTGTCAACAATAGGATCTATACTTCATCCCAAGCTTTTGGGCCCATACATAATTAGGAAGACACAGTGAGACGGACTTTGTCATCTACACTCCAGATGGGAAACATAAATCTTGCTTGTGTCATGTCCGTATGTTGAAGTCATATGCTGTCAGAGTTTTAAAAACTCTAAGCAGCTACCCAGTTCTTGCTGCCCTCTACTTTTGCTGTACAATTTAAACTTGAGGTTGATGCTACTGGTGCAGGTGATGGAACCGCTCTGATTCAAGAAGACACTGCAGGCGTTGAGCAGGAGCCTGCTGTTGTGTGAAAAAGTTCCCAAGGTCTCAAAGAAACTCGCACATTGAGAAAGAAGCCTTGGCCCTGCGGTGGGCACTGCAGTTCTTTAAAGTTTATCAGCATCCTTTTGCAGCCTGTTGTGTACACGCACCATAATCCCTGGGTGTTTCTCCATTGTAACCTTGTAACAGTAACCAAAGGCTAATGCCCATTTGGTGAAGTGAAATTGTTATCCAGCTTCGTGAGGCCAATAACAGGTTTGATCAGTGTTCAAACATCCAAGCATGTCCACTACAGGTCTCTCCCTCCCTCTCTAATCAGTGGGCAGCACCACCCCTTTGGGTCTCAGGTACATCCTTGCCTTTTCAGTTGTTTATTTAACTCAAATACTCATGTTTCAGATCTTAGTGTCATGTCCATTATTGTTGGAGTTACGGATTTCAGCATTCTAGAGTTGGAATACCATGTAAGATGATTTGCAGATTATTTAAATCCCAGATTTAACCAAAAGCGATACAAGAAAAATGTATTCAGTTTTCTAAGTGAGGAATTTATATTTTCTTTTTTAAAGCGTCTTCATTTTGAAAGCGATGGGACGGTAGCCTTGCAGCCGAGTTGCATCACATATCGCTCTAACTATCCCCCTGTATGTTGTTGAGAACTGAGGAAATCAGATAATGAAGTTTTGAAAGTGATCTTTTTTGCAATACTTTCTTTAGATACTATTTCCACTGCTCAGCAGTTCAAGTTTCCCAAATAGAATTCTACAAAGCGTCTCATAACTTTATAATTCACTCAAGGCTTTATATATATATATATATATATATATATATATATATATATATATATATATATATATATATATAATGTCTGGATTGCAGCCACACCATTTTAACACTCTTTACTACAGATGGATCCAAATAATCTTTCACAAGGCGGCAAATACATTCCTTTCTTTACTTATGCAAGGTTCTTTTACACTTTTTTTTTAAATTTCACTGACAACCTGCCAAATTACGGCATTAGTTGGAAGAGATTTTTAAAGCATTACACAACTTTCTTTTAAAAGACCAACACACAAGCTTTCACATCTTTTATTGGTCCTTTCCTTTAGTGATGTATGCTGTTAACATCAAAACCAAAATCTGTCTCTTTTCCTACTTTGGTAATCTTCTTTGGAAAAAGGGTTGTATTTCTAAATGTCCCATGTCCGGAGAACATTTAATGTCACGGCCTGTTGAGGAGGGACTTTCATCTGCCATTCATCAACCATTGTTTATGATTTCTCAAAACATTTGATGGTTTAATTTCAAATGGGAACGCCGGCTGATTGCTGTAAATGAATAATGGATTTCATCACCTACTGTAATATGAGCACATTTCATCTCAGTGCTGCAGAGCACATTGTCCAGAACAGGGCAGAAGCCTAATTATATACTTCCAGCGTTTGGGAGATCCGGCTAATCTCTTATGGACCCCTCTAACAGATGTGTCCAATTAATTGCAGGTCTTTGATAGACTTAAGATGCGTTCATCACTGGGAATTTAGTTTCAAAGTAAAAGAGTAAAAGCCTTGTCTCTGATTCAGTCTTAATCAGTTTTATTTAAATATTTTCTTTTCCAGCTCCAATTTCAGAGTTAACTGCTGGAATATGAACTTGACTGCAGCCAGCTAACGACCTGAGCACCACGGCCAGATGTGGCAGAGAGTATCCCTGCTCAAAGCCACCACTCCACTGGTGGACACACAGCACAGAAGGTTGCTTGAGAGTTTACAGTCGATTAAAGTGCAAAATGTAGAAAGAAAACAAACAAACAAAAAAAAAGAAAGAAAAACAGAAGAAACTGCTAATGTGTGGAAGTGGAAGAAAGGAACGTTTGTATGAGGATTAGTGGATATCAGGGGGAAAAAAATCCCAGAGTAATTGAAGACTTGTACGCACAAGCACAAGTCCTGTTTCCCCTGACTGCGTTCAGACTGAGCAGGCTCTTACAGTAGGAGCAGGGGAGTAAGGTCCAGCTGGGGAATCATAATACATCTCTTCCACGGCTCCCCTGCTGCTCTGAGAGGACTCTGTCACGTAGCATGTGCTCACATTTGCGTCTATTTACCTCCATCCTGCTGGCTGTCTGACAGTCACTTCTCTCTGCTGGAGATGCAAGACCGTTGTCTGGCAACCTCTTGATCAAAGAGTTTTGCAGCGTGGTTGGTACACTGCAGAGGGGGGACACGGAGAGCGCTGGCCTGCTCGCGCAAAAGATAAGAGAGGAAAAGGAAAAACACAACACACGCATCTGTTTACCACAGCCTGCCTACGGATGTTCATAACCTGAACTTGAATTATTCATCTCCATTTTGATCTTTTGGTTGATGGGACGCATGGCACTGCATTCATTACTCCTCATCCTTAAATTGAAAATGAAAACAAGAGAAATTTGAAGCAACACAGATGACCTTTCACTGTCTAAATTATTTAATCAAATTTAAATCAGCAGCACTGTATTCTTCTCTCCGGTCGTTATTAACGGAGTCGAAAATCCGTAGGGAACTTTAGTAACTCTGTATTCTCACTTCCAGCCTTCCTTGTTTATGTGGTGACGCTTATAGCTACTGGAAATGAAGCGGCAGCAGGTAACTTCACATCCTCGACACCTTATTAAACATTTACCAGACGCTTTCACATAAACAGGTTTCATCCCAAAAACTTCAAGACAGAAACATGTATGTATCTGAAGAGTGGATTTGTTCAACTTTGTCACGTTAAAAGGCAACCTGGAACATCAAAAATGCCAAATAATTAAGACAGCACCAGGACCAATTACCATCTTTCGGTATAATCTGATGATGCAGGTGAGATTGTGATCAATTTTATTAATTGGTACATTTGTAAATCCAAAAACACCATCAACACAAAGACTTTCATCTATAAAAAGGTACCGTTATGAGCATTTACAGAGCACAGATCGGTATTTATTTAAAACATGAACACACAGTACTAAGAGAAATACAAAAAAAGCACTTTCAAATCAAAGCACGTTTGAACATTGAAAAAAGAGAAAAGAATTGAGGAAACAGTCAAGTCCCCTTGAATTTCCATCTCTCATCTTATTGTTGTTTTTTTCACTCTGAACTTCGTCATCCTACATCGCAAATCTTCATCACTGTGAAACAGATGTTCGGATCTGCACTTTGGTGGTAGAGGGGTCGGTGTCAGGACTGGCCCGACGACACCGCATGTTGAGATGTTGAGGTTTTCACCTCCAAAGACAGCTGTGGGTGTTCTTTACATTCTGTTTTTATTGACCTCTGGTCCAATACATTACTTATTAAAATACAGAAGCTATAAAAAATATTTTTTTCACTATCAGCATACTCCTACATATTTTAATATATTCATAAATAATTAAATACATACATAAATAGATATTTTTGTGTTCAGATTATAAACTTTCATAAAAGCATTTCTTAGTCATACCGGGGTGACTACAGTATAAATGCTGAAACGCTGGAGGCCTGCTGTCCGACCCAGATGTTCAGAGGACTGGGTGAAAGGCTGAGTGTCCCGGCGGACTGCCGCGGGTGTTGCGTGCCAACGTCCCCTCCTCCCCGCATGCGCCAGTCTTTAGCTCCGCTGACACTCGTTCTTACTGCAGGTGGCCTGACGTTCGATCTGCCATGTCCCTTCCTCGTACGTGCAGTAGCAGATTGTACAGTCGTCAATCTTCACCTCTCGGCCGGCCGGTATCACCTCGGTGTCCGCGTAGCAGTTTGGCCCTGTAGGCGGTACGAGAAAAACAGGGACGCTAGTGCAGAGCAGAGAATGGGCCTTTTATTACGTCTGAAAATGTAATTTCAAATTGATCTTACGGATTTATTTGTTTCTCTCGTGTTACGTTGTCTTGTGCAGACCAGGCTCTCATTTCACTCATTGAAAATGCATGAATTTCCTGAGCTCCTGCGATTTAATTCTGAGGGATCAGTGCTCAGGTCAAATGAAATGAACAGCAGCTAGGACATGCTAAAGCTCTGCATACACAGAGAAGACATGGTTCATATTTATAAAGTCCTATTCTAGTGCTTTTGACCACTCAAAGTGTTTTACACTACAGGCCAAATTCACACAAACATTCATACAGCACTTCATACTTTATACATGTTTTTTTTCATCTATGTTCTACGTTTTGTTCTATTTTCCACACACAAACACACACACAGTTGAATGCATTGAGGATAATGTAGACTTCAGTGCTCCCAAGGACACATGTGGACCGCGGAGGCCAGGGATCGAATCACCAACCTTCCCATTGACAGGTAATTTCGGTTGCGAAAAAAGAAAAACAATTATTTTGTGTTCGAGGTTGCACATGTTTGTGTTTTCTGCTGCATGACCAACCAAGGACACTACTCATGCACTACTACATGCAGTAAAAGGACAGATGCCTTTTTGTGCTGCTTGAAGGACAACGATTAGTTGAAAATCTGCAAATCGCAGACGCTATATGCGCCTCTCTATATGCAGATATAATACAGCATAAACCACTGCTACTGAAAGAAACTATTTCATTACTAAACCAATTTAGTCTATAAACCAGTTCTGACACATATTAAATATCAGGAACCGTATCCTCCTAGTAGACGTGTTGACATTATGATTACAAGTATTTCATTTTCAGTAATGTCTGGGGAACACTTGCCCTGCATTTATAGTCTGTGTCTATGAAAGCAGTTACTTGGCTAAAATAAAGTAAACAGATATTATTTGAAAGAAACATTCTGTGACAAGTAAATTCCCAAAACAACAGAACTTGCTCATATGCTGGGATTTTTTTGTTGCTACTTGCCCTGGTGCAAGTAACTTACAGTGACTAACTAGATAATGTCATTTAAAAGGTTCATTTAAGTCTGCAAGCCACTGATAAAGAGAGTTTCTTGCTAATTTAAGGTGCTGAGAACACACAGTAATGTTAAATCAATTACTGCTCCTGCTGCTGCCTTCAGCAACTTTCAAAAGAAAACAGCTAGACGAGTCATAAAATGTCCAGATAAGATCATATGCAAATTAAAGTAATCACGATGTCGTAACATTGCAGTTGCATCCTCCTAAGTTTCAACGTGACCCTTTAACAGTTGTTTTTTTCTCTCTAACTTTCTTTCCTCGTGAAAACTGAGTCGATACACCCAAACATCAAAGCGCAGTTTGTTTTTTCTTCTTCTTCTGGCTTCTCTGGATTATGACAACGCGACAATTATTGAGCAGTGGCTCGGCATTGTCCCACACTGTTGTAAAGTCCGGCTCTAGCTGTGTTTTAGTTTTGACTTTTACGTTTAAGATGCCCTGTTCTTTGAAGGTATTATGTGTTATGTTAATGTTTGCTTTCTGTGACAGTTTGCGCGGCGGAATGTGAGAAATGCCCGGATGATGTGTTACTTCTGGGAAAGGATTTCTAGTGTTCAGCTGACCTGTCCGGGTTGCATAATGTGTCACACCTAGACAATGGACGAATCATCAGTCACATGACCCGCTGCCCTCTGAAAAGCTGTTTTGAGGCCTCCTTTTCTTTACTGAGCGCCTCCATTTTGCATGCTGAGGGGAACACGCCCACCGCATGTCAATCAAAGTTAGCTGTGGCTACCAGCTCCCTCAGCTGAGCCCCGTGGAAAAGCTGCAGAGCTGCTGGCAGGTTTTTTATTTTTTTATTTACAGCAGAATATCGAGGTCCACGTGTTGATTAAATGGCAAAATCATAAATGACTGTTGTGTCTAGTCAACGCTGGATTAGTACAAACCATACACCAACCAACTTACATCCTCAGGCCAAGACTCAGCTGTCCACCCATGTATATCTCTATCTGCATTCTGGTTAGAGAAGTCAGATGAGGTGCAAAAGGAGTCGTCTGTGTTTAATGGGTAATATACCCACATGGCTAATACTTATGATGCAGCTTTAACACTTCTCCACAGGTGGCTTCATAACCAATCGCACTTTGATTCATTGGATCCAAAACATGTCACATGTTGGCCAGGTAACAAACATACACCTTACAATGAACCAAACAAACCAAAGGAGGAGCGACTGGGTGAGTGATTTATATATGATTTCAACAATTCACAAAGTGTCCATGTCCCGATGACAATTTATACATCTCAAACGTTCCAGTCAGAACTGGAAAAACTACTCGGAGGACAGGTTAAAACTTCTTCAAGAATCAAGAAAAGAAGTCTTGTTGCCTTGGTTCAAGCACATGGCCTCAAACACTTTGTGATTGCTGCCACTGACTTCAGCTTTCCACAAAGACTGATGACGGAAAACAATGCATTCATAACTACAAAGTGGACCAACGGGGCACATGCCGAGTTTAAAGTCTGACAATATTTTACCGCTACTTTGAGATGCCATATGTGATGCTATGAGCACGTTTCCAGATGGAGCTGAGGAGGGTCGGCCGTTTCTTCGTGACATCCCAGTGAGCCTGAGTGCAGTCAGTCAGACGAGAGCAAACCGAACATACCACCCTACATTTAGTTTCCCTCAGTGGAAAATGGGCTCTCACATCTGGGCTTTTATTGATCGCTTCCCAAAATAGTGTCCTGGTTATGGAAATATAGGAGACACTGGAAAAAATAATGGACACGCAAGCGCCATGGTGCGTCAACACGCTTGCACGTTTCATTGTGTATTTCTGACAGCGAGCATGTTGATCATATTTAACACAGAGATTATGACTCTTCCCTGGGATCCCCTTAAAGTTGCAATTTCTTACGATTTTTACGCTCCCAAGCTCCCATTAATCATAATTTGGCGTTTCACCTGCTAGGAAATAGATTTTTCATCGGCCATCATTAGATGTCCTTCAGACTGCTAAGCGACCATTCATGGTTTACGCAGAGGAGCATTTTTTACTCTCAAACTCTGAGCTCCCAGCAGGAGAGAGATGCATCTGGGGATTACAGTGATTACACTGAATTCTTAAGGACCGTTTATCTTCTCCACGGTCTCAGTCTGGATTTCAGACCTTCAATTCAAGCATTTTTCTATTCGGCCTTAATGTTTGCTTCGATTTTCAGCGTGCACATGAGAGGCATTCAATTACATTTTATTTCACACTCCTTAGATCATCTTCACAACTTGTAAAGCACACGTCTTGCTGAAGGCTGCTTCTTTCCTTCCATAACCTCAAGGTTGGAGTGTGCAGAGTGTGAACTGTGCATAAAATACTAATTAAGCAGTGCTTGAATAAAATTTTGAAGTACACCCCAAGGGACTGTTTTTTTTTTTTTTTGCTATTTTGGAGGAAATTGACTCTCAATAATGGAAGTTCTGATAGTTGGTAGGAGGTGTGAAAAACGGGGCCAAGAGACAGGCACATCAAAGAAACTACCACTGGAGTCAATCTTATTGTGGTGTTTCTTGTATCTACAGACACCTTTTGAAGAAAAGCCAACAAAACCAGAACATAAATGTGTTCTTTTATAACCGACAACATATGTGATCAGGAGATTTTGTCCATGACCAGTGGCCACGAAAAAAAAAGAAAAAAAAAGTGCTCATAAATCATCCATTATCGCTCAAGACACACAGCAAAATATAAACACTCAGGGCCGACTTCCACAACATCAGGTAGCGTATAACAATGGCTATTTTTCCCGTTGGTCTAACGAGGTCTAGAGTCACTCTGTTGTATAATTAAGATGCTGATAAATGGGAAGTCTTTCAGCTGCAGCCACTGCATTTCATCGGGTGGCAACACCCAGAAGGACTGCGCTGGCACATCAATCAATGTGAACAGTTTGCAGAGGGCCGTCAAAATGTCAAGCCTAACACATTTATAAGTCTTCAGATGAACACGCACACAGCCTATCTGAATAACAACTCATCCTGCGGCCGGAGCTGCTGTCACTGCTGATTCATCATCATTAGCAGCATTTACAACACAAAGAAATCGAAATAAAAGGCACACATGTCAAGTGTATGCTCGGACGGAAAAATGCAACAAATAATCTCATAATTCTTCTCATAAATGGAAAGCGGTTCCTTCTGGAGCTGGGATTAAAATACAGCCTGTCAGCCAGTCAGCTGTGTGACACTCATTTGTGCTAATTAATGCATGGATTTGCCGCCACTGTGCTTACTCATTGCTGTCACTCTAACATCCTGGCATTCACACCCACCTTTTTTGTCGTTGCTTCATTAATATAATATATGCCAGCTCAACAGCACGTTCAGAAGCAGAAAAAAGATTTTCATAGGCGCGCAAGGCTTCACCAGAGCTTTTCAGTGGCATCCGGAGTAGGCAGAGACAAATGGACTGTTCATGTGCATGAACAGTTGGACCCAAACTGTCACCACAGCCTGTTAGAAGTTGGCATGGGAAGCGTGTGAAAGATATGGCCATTAGCACCTGTGGCTTTTGGCGCTGTAGCAGTCCCGGATAATGGACCGGCAAAACAAGGACACAGCCTGATCATCACGGGCCTTAATTCTGAAACGTTAAAAACCTGCAGAGCTGCATTAAAAAGTAATGAGAAAATAGCAGTAATCACTCATCTTAATGCACTTGCGGTGTACACTTGCATTATAAATGCTGAATAAAAATGACAGCGCTTTGTAAAAACAGGAAGTGGGAGAACTTTGCTGGGTTTTAAGAAGAAAATGAATCTCGTTTCTCAGGGATGCCCGGTGAGACGGGTTCAACGCCTGGCACGGACGCTCCACACTGTCAGATTTTATGGAGGCTCCATCTCAAGCAGGGTTTTGTTTGTACATGTTATTAGCTCTCGCGACCGTTAATAATCTTCGTGGCAGAACTCCTGCTCTGCATGTAAGTGGGCCGACTGTCATAACCAACATCCTTTTCAAGGACGAAGCCAAAAACCATCGCCAGCTGCCGCGGCAGTGTCCAGGTGGCAGGACACTCGTGTAAACTTCAGCCTTCTGACTGAAGATTTAAAGCTTTGACATCACTCCAAGTAGATTTTCTGGCTTAGTTTTAGTTTCCTCTGTCTCTCTTTTCATTATTATTATTATTTTTTTACTAAGGAAAAAAGAATCTGGAAATCACATTAATATTGACTATTCTTCAGAAGAAAATTGAGAAAATAACACCTAACAAGCGGAACAAAGCCAGAGACCATTCAGAGGCTCCAGCAGTCGTATAATGGCTAAGATATAATGTGAATATTAGCTTCATTATTGTGACCTTTTGCGAGTGTAATCAAGCTGTTATGTCCAGTAATAGAAAATAGCCTTTAGATCATAAAATATAGTGGTCTGATAAAAAGACTGCACAAAAAGGTGAAAAACAAAAAAAATGTCTTTTGTGCATTTATAAGTTTCCTACTTTCTCTTTGCAGACAATCCAAAAAATGTAATCAAATTTTAATTAATATTCCTGATTACTTTGTGATTTACAGCAAAAAAAAAGAAAAAAGAAAATGGACCCCATAAATCAGCCGGCACAGCACATCTCGTTTTCTTCTTTTTGTTATTATGTGTGATGTAAACTGAAGTGATTAAATAGTTTAAAAGCTGGCAACAATAAGACAGTTTGAACTAATTCAGTTGTATAATGAGTTTTTGTTCGACTAGTTTATTCAGCAAGACATAAAATACTGAAATGGAGCAATATATTAAGATGACAATGGCAGATCAAACTATACATTTTGCTATTCTTTTGTTGTCATCATTTTTGCTCAAAATGATTCATATCCATTCTTAGTAATCCGTATTAAAGTTTTTAATGGCCATTAAAGCCATCAAAGCATTGTTTTTATTGCCAACAAGTTGAGTACGTCTCCGCAGGGATAAATGGACAGAATGTCTTTCGTCAATGATCTCCAGGATCTCTTGCTGGTCTGTGCTTTTGTGACCTATATCTGGATTTATTTTTTCCAGTAATATCATTTATCTGAATTTTTTTTTTAGATGCTCTGTGGGGACACAGATCTAATCGATTCCAACTTTCATATCAAAAGTCACATCAGTATGTTGTTCTAGATAAGATATAGTGTATGTCTGATACGTGGCCATGCAACACAAGTGAGAACATACGTATCAGATTTCAGTTTTTCCTCTACGCGTGCGCTGAACAAGGCGTGACAGGGAACGTTTTTTTCTCAACCATGCAGAACTCGGCACAATATGTGGCGAAGATGTAAAGATCGATCGGCAACGATGGAGATAAGAGATCGTAGTCAGAAATGAGGCGTCACCAGGAACCGCTCCCATCTCTTCCATTTCCCTCAATCCAACCTCCACCTGCAGACGGTTTCGTACTATCAATGCTTTTCCTCCTCAACTCTGGTCTTCAGTTCTGGTTTAGTTCTATCTGCAGATGCTAATTACGGTCTGGACCAAAGCTTACTGTCATTGTTGACCTTTTCTCGATGGTTATACTTTTTGGATTCCCGTTTCCTTTTTTCTATTACCCCACCAAAGCCGCCGCATCACTGTACCAAGATCTGTTTTGGATTGATGATCAAAGGCCTCCTTTGTCCTGGTGAGATTTTGAGATTTTAAAGGGATAAGTAAGCTCTAATGAGAATGTCTTGTAGAAGTGAAGTTTGCCAGGGATTTCTCCCTTGAGCTGTCTGCAGCAGAATTGCCCAGATTTATCAGGAACCATCAGGATTGCTCAAAGTGCTCAATCACGCCTGTCACACCAGGCATAAATCTTCAGAGAGCGAGCTGAAAACCTTGTCCAGGCAGCTTTGGATGTTCCAAACAATCAGAAACATACAGCAAAAATGTTCAAAGACATCAGTGCCAGTAAATATGATTTTGGAGGAGCGTTTCCTCAACGCAGAAATTAATCCCACCAAGTGATAGCGTAGGAGCCTCCCAACCTCAGAGACTTGGATATTGTTTCCAAAGGGGAGTGCTGAAATCACAAGAACAGTTTGATCTTCATGATTAATGGGGTTTGTTTTTTTTTGGTTACCAAAAGAGCCTATTAATCATTTTTGTCATGGCATTTTTAATGAAAAAATACATAAATAAAATTACATAAATAGAAGCAACTGGTTGCAATTTGTCGATTACATCATCACTAAAATGTTTGCAAATGTTTTATTATATTTTGCTACTTTCAAAAACCATGTACAGTTTTTTTATGCATCCGTTTATTAAGAATAACTCCATTTGCCACATTCCTCATCCGCGTTGACATTACGTGACAAAAAAATCCGTTAAAGCACATCATTTTACATCCACATAAACAATTTTCCTTTGACTCCTGGTTTTTTTTTATGTATTCCATTAAAAACATAAAGCCTGCCATATCTGAATAGACCCTCTATGAATCATGCCTCTCTTAATTTAAATGAGTCTCTATCCCTCTTGGCATCCAGGCAACCATGTCTCATGCTCTATTTGAAGGGATTTTGGCTTCGGTTCAGGCTGTTTATCACCCGCCACCCTCCCAGATTAGTACTGACCCTAATGTCTGAGACTTGAGCACCATTTGTTTCCTCATGCGTTGCCAAGGCGATACCCGGCAAGAGCAAAGGGCAAGAGGGATTGAGCTACGGCGGAGGTGCCGATGACAGCGACTTCATTTACCATCGACTTTAGCTCCTCAGCTTTGCTCAAAAGTAGAGGAGAAAAGAATCTGCAGCGCTTCCACGTCTTCACCGATATGCAACACTTCCACAATAATTGCAGCGAGGAGGGAAAAAAAAACTCCAATACAGAACGTGCTCCTTCCAAGCTTTGACTAGAAACTCTCTGCCAGAGTCATCATCCTTAAATTAAACTCTACTGCAGTGAGCGAACGATTGTCACAAACTTTAGAGGGTATGAAACCATTTAATTGCAATGTGTTCCAGTGCTTGAAGATAATGAATGAAAAAAAAAAGCGGTAAGAACCTGCCTCCATTCACAGCTGTTCTTTGATATTCATGAACAACTGTCTGGGGTGGATGTTAGCGATACCTCTTACTTTCATCTTCCACCCCTGGCTCTTCCCCAAGTGTCTCCTTGCATACAAGCAACATCTTCAGCAGGGTGCTCTGCCATGGGCATCGATTTTGCAGTCCTGTAAAGGCTAAGATAATGCCTGTGCAAAATTGATGAAGTTATCATACAGTGAAATAGTTGACTGTGATTTTCATCGAGAGTGTGAGGGTTTCAAAACAGAATATGAGACTTGTTGAATTATTTAACTCAACCTATTTTCCTTCTCTGTGTACTTTTGATATATATATATATATATATATATATATATATATGTATTTAAAAAAAATATATATATATTTTTTTTTTTTTTTTTCAAAAGTACATGTAATATAATTTCCTTTCCATTTTGGTTGCATCTTACACATCTGGATGATGATATTTTTTTCCTATTAAGAAGCTCAGCTTTGATGTGACACTTTGGAGGCATCAGAGATCCTTGGAGGTTTTAACAGCTGCTTAGACTCAAACAACATCTGTAGGCAAAACAAACAACAGAACCAGAAGAAGATCTATCTGTCGACCTTGGCTCACCACCTTACGAGTATTTCATCACTGCGGCGCTATCCCGTGCGGTCTACACCATTTAAATTACGGCGTCTGCAACACCCAGTGGAGAAGTCACATAAATGAATGACAGAACTATGATGGATATGATGATACTTTGATACTGATCAGTGGTGTCACTTAGAGTGACGTTTCATTTACTTCTGTTTACATCCAATGAATATATCCTCCAATTATTTGATAAGGTATGCTGCACGCATTTCATCTTTTAAGACGCTGGTAATTATGTTTATTTTTAGGGTGTCAGGTGCGGTGCAAAATGAAATGCAAATGCAATCATGTGGTAATTTAGTCTTGGTCATTCCCTGACCTGGCATAGGTGACCAGCAGAGCACAGACAATGACTCTTATAAAGACTGTTTGGAGACTGAGGAGAGTGTTTACACCTCGCGGTAACGCTGTGACATTCCTGCCAGCCATACGCATGAAACCACAGCTGCAGAAATTCTCCAGTCCACGAAGAGGCTGTTAAACACATGCTGATTCAGATGCTCACAACTCAGCTTGACAGTTTGGGCTCTGGTATTCTCAACACCCCAGTATTTGTGAGAACATGGCAGCAGAAATTAAGAAGGAGCATTTAATAACTAAAATGAAAATACAAGAAAAATCACACCTTACAAACTGTTGCTCCGCTGCTGCACAAATGAGGCGTACAGTAAACGCTGCCAAAGGCTATTTCTGCTCCCTCGTAAACAGGCTACTACTCTGCCTCTGCAGATTGCACAAAAGCGCGTGAGACGGGGCAGACAGAAGCTGCATGAAAAGTGAGGACAGGCTTCCAATTTCACCTCGGCGTGAGTGAAAGGAAATAATCGACCAGGTGAACCCTGACCCTCTAGTATATGTTACTTCCATAAATCTGGAGATCAAGGTATAGACAGAAAAAACATATACTGCAACAAATCTCCAAATCCTCCCAATCCTCTCAGTTCAAGAAGTTGTTTTACTGCTTTTTTTTTTACTACAAATGGATTAATTAAGTGCCTTCATAGCTCTTGAGCTGAAAGTGTCCCTGATCCTCCAGGTCAGTGCGTAAACGGCTCTGAAGAGTTTGCCAGATGGGAGAAGTCTGAATAAACTGTGGCATGGGTGTGTGGGGTCCACGGAAAAGCTGCCGGCTTTCCTGAGGCAGTGTGTGCTGCAGAAATCCTCCAGGGCGGAAAGCCACGCCCCTATGAGCTTCTGTGAATCTGAACACGAGCTGCTGTGGAGCTGCTGTGCAGCCGAAATACCACACATAAATATGATAAGTTAAAATGCTCTCTGCTTTTAGGTGTCTTAAAAAAACGTTATTTTCCCGTTTCCACAGGGCCATGCCATAAAGCTTTCCATTAGCAGTCCTGTGGGATGTAGTGAATATTTCAATGATCCTGAAGCTTCAAGCATGTCCTGTCCTGTATCAGTTAATGAAGACCAGAGCATATTTCACATCATGTGGTCTTCTAGAGTCACTGATGAGCTCCTTGATGTTCCCAGTGTTGTAGGACAGCTTATTCACAGAGCATCATCTCACTCTGCAGGCTGTTTCATCATTGTTAGAGGCAAAGAAGCTGTTTTGGAAAAGAGTGATGCCCCTAAAAAAGACTCTCCATCTTCTGGACAGTTAGGAGAAAGACATTTTGGGAGAAAATGTAAAGTTATTGGCATCTGGCTGGGAGGTTTGTGGAACTCTACGGGAAAAAATACAGATGAATACCTAAAAATCTTCTCTGAATCAAAACCAAACAAAGCAGTCTCACTCCAGATTGTAGACTAACTATGCTGGTCCAAACTGCTGTAAATCTGATCTGTGGTTAAACTTCTGCAGAGTCTGGGTTCCAACACTGCTCAGTACAACTGCCATTTAAAACCATAACATGCTTCGATTTTGCATAAAATGAAACTCTCAGAAGTGTGATGTTTGACAACTATAAGAAATTCTTAAGAGGCAGCTGGAGGGGTGGAAGATGGTCTCGCAGCAGTTCAGCCTTACAAACCATGTAACCGAGTTAAAACTGTCTGACGTTTATCGTTAAGGACTTGGAACTTTTCAACTTCAGCGTCAGGCACGACCGGTTACAGTTAGGGATCAAAAAACAAACAAAAAAACGTAATGTTGATTAATACAAATGTACAGGTTACCGAGTGAATGTGGTTTTATACTAAACAACTAATACATCTCTAACGTCTGACCCTTTATTGTGACAGTTTTATGTTTTCTTCATGTGAGCAAATGTATTTATTACACATTGTTTGGGAGATGTTTACAAGATGCATTTCAGGAGGAAATATTTATTTATCCACCTCGGAAATTGCTACCAGCACCAGCAGCTACTCCCCCCTAAAGCTTAAAGTGAGATTAGCTGGATGAATCTACTCCAAAGTCATATAAACTGTTGTCTACTGTTGTATTTAATCCATACGTTTCTGTGGTTGCGGTCAGGTGACGTGGCACCTTTTTTGTGGCAACTTCTGTGTTTTATAATGGTAATGTGTGGTAATTTTATGATAATAGGGGCTGATGCCATCCTAAAGTGGAAAATCCTCATCGGGTGGATGGTCCCGTGGATTTGGAGGGACTTTAGAATAAAGATGCCAGCCCTCTTTTGTCTGCTATGTCTCTGCATGTACTGTACCATATCCATATGTGTCTGCTAGACGGATGAGTCTTGGAAAACAGCCCTGCAAATCCACCGGGCATTGCAAAGGAGGAAAGATGGAGCACTGGCTGAACCCTGTACAGAGCCGTCTCAGCATGATCAATATGTGCATTTGTAAAAAGTTGGTGTTAAAAAAAAGGGAACAAAGGACCAACATGAATTCCCCAAGTTTACATATTAATACGGTTTAAGTAATGCAGCATGATTATCAATTTTTCCGAATCACTATAATTGAAGGTTATGAGCCCAGCTTTTAATTTAAAGTGGGATAACTTTGATTGGTAATTAGTCATGAGCACTCATTCTAAATGCTAATGTTTTATGAGTTTGAAATCAGTAAAATTTTGTGTAATTAAAATTAACTGAGAAGATGTTAGTCATATGCAGAACAAGGCATTTAGAGGATATTTTCTTCATTTAATCTTCTTGTTTATATTGACATATCTATTGCATGTCTGTTTTGAGGATTAAGCTTTCAGATTGGCAGAATGTAATTAAAATTCACTCGTGCGATCCTTGAAATGAGTAAAAGTTCTGACTAACAGCAGGGAAATAAAAATATGTTGTTTGCAGTTTTACTCAGAAATGCCATTAGCAGTTCTGTCAAATGGTAAGTGCTTTATACAGACGCTGCAATTTCTTTCTTTCTTTTTATGCAGATAGTTTGCTTTTGTTCATATCGGGCCGCCTGCGCCACTCTAAGATTCCAAGTCAGAGATATGTGTCGCAAGTCATCATTCTTTTTGCTGAAGGAAGCAGTGTTGCTGACATTGCCATGTTGCATTACACTCACGCCAAGAAAACAAGGGGACATAATCTAGGACATGCTGTCGAGAATCATCCAGAACAAGTTCACTTAATCGACTCTGAGATGCACAATTCCTCCTTCACAGACGGGCCCAAAGCTCTCTAACCAACAGTATCATAAAGTTATTAAAAAAAAAAAAAAAAAAAAAAAAGCAGCAGCATTAAATGCAAATGCACCTAAACAGCTACAGTGATGGATTTGGGACGTATGTTGCAGCCTCTACCGAGTTACCGCGTGGAGAGACTGAGGATGCCATCTGAGCCCATTGTCTACTCAAAAACACATCATGGCTCATTGCTCATTAAACAACATTTTTGACCGGAATTCATTTAAATAAATCCAACCTGATATGCAGAGATACTGCACACACTGCAGTGCAGCCTCCCACGTGCTTTGTGTCAGCAAAATGACTGTTGTGCTACTTTGCCCTCATTACTTCAGTTGAGGTGCCCTTGAGCAAAAATATTTGATACTATTCTGCGCTGCTGGAGATACCCAGCAGCCACGGCGAGGTGATTTGGCGTACTGGAGTCAGGTTTGCTGAGAAATTGGCCTCCACTCACCGCTCTTGCAGATGGGGCAGCACTGATCCGGCTCGTACTCTGGGTCCACGCACTCTGTCTGAGGGCAAGCTGCCACAGAGCACAACACCTCGCCGTTGGGCTCACACCGGCACTTCTCACATGGAGACACCTGCATCACAGGGAACGGATAGCGATAATTAGCACCCTCACAAACAGTTCACGCACAGAAACACACACAAACAAGCAGCAATAGTGTTCTTCCTCTTAATTGATTTCTTGCCGTCTCTGGCTCTTTGCTTGTTGCTTCCATGTCTGTGTTGCCACTGTTAAGTCTTGCTTTGTGTATTGCTCAGCTCAAACACACAAAAATGCACATACACGCGTGTGCACACAATGCTTAATACAACGACTGTCTAGATTGTTTAAGCGAGTGTGCACTCAGCAGCACAAAGCTATATCTGAGGGGAAGTCTCAGCTCTCCCAATTTCATTGCCAATGAATGCCTCATTTCAGAGGGGGCTGAGTCGAGATGTCAACTTCACCATTCAATCAAAACAAATGGAGAAATCAATAGGAATGGGAAACAAAACAAAGACACTTCCGATTTTCTCAGGGCATGAAAAGAGTTAGGAATTACTTGGCTATCCAAGCGTTCTTGTTTGTCTCAAAATAGGGCAAAAGTGAGATAAAAGCCAGGACCAACAGTGTACAGCTTAATTTACGTTCTTTGCCTCCAACACTGATTTCATTTCGCTGCAGCTTGTAAAAATTTGCTAACTTCTAGTTTGAAAAAAAAAGAGCACAAAAGGTTAATGTTTTTTCCATCGCTGCTCTAGAGACTTGTGCCTCTGCATAGCACACCTCTGCGAAAAATGCAGTGAGGTAGCACTTAACACAATACCCCAGAAAGTAGCAATCAAGCATGAAAACCTGCCTGTTGCTTAGTTTCAAAGCGCCTCCCTTCCACCTAACTCAAAGACTGACGTATGCTGGTTTTGGAAGTAGAGCCACAGCAGAATTCCCTCAGCAGAGACTTTAAAAAGAGCTGTCGGCAACGCTGAGAGTTAAAAGAATATATTTCATATTAGCCTCAACCATCTGGCGAGACATTAAATGAAAAGGAGCATTAGGTGCTGTTAAATGTATCGCCTCATAATAGATGTAGCACCAAGTTAGTGGTGCAATCCTGAGTGAACCCTTTTAAAGAAGTGTCACAAGATAAAAGAGAAAGACCTCACTGATGTATCTCTGTGCCTTTCCCAAACGCCCCCACGCAGCAGCGTGCTCTGCAGAGTTGTATCATTACCGTATCTATAACAGTGTGTATCAACGAACTGAGTATGGAAACACTGCTGAAGCTGCATGGCTAAATTCCACCTCCAGTAATATTCTGCCGTTGTGCGAGAAAAAAGACAAGTGCTGACCTTTGCCATTATAAATCTGCCTGCGTTCTCGCTTGCATGCCGTACAGAGAAGTTACTAGTTTCTGTGTAGTGCTTGTAATAAACTCCATTGATGGTGAGAAGAGTTCAGTCAGCACTTCTTTCAAGTTGGAGCATGTCAAAAATGAGTGAATGCAGTTAATGGGCTCACCTTAAACTCTTCCAGCGAGGCGTAGATCTTGCCCCGAAACTCGCAGTAGTTCTTTTTCTCCTTGCACAGCGGGCAACATTGGCTCGTGTCCACTTTAATGCAGCGAGGGTGAACCTTGGGACATTCTGGCTTAGTGCACAGAGGGCCCTCATCTGTGCAGAGGCAAGGGCACGTTGAAGGGCCTGGGGTGAACTGCTCGCCGATGGCAAACACAAAGCCGCTCTCATCCATGCAGCCTTTCCCTCTGTAATCTGGGTACGCATACTCGTCGATGGCGTCCAGGGAGAGGGCGACATCACTGGTGGGCCCCTCGTCTATTCGGTTCAGGGTGTCCTGTTCACTCAATAGCTCCTGGACCTTCCCGCCTTTAGATCCTCTTGCTAGGGAGCTGAGGTTTGGCCTGGCCCGGTTCAAAGATGTCCTGTTGGGGCCAACAGTATTGATTTCCTCCAGGCGCTGCTGAGCAGCATATTCCAGCGGCTCCTCGAGCGCCTGCTTGTCCTGGTGTTCGTCCTCCCTGGCTTGGGTCAACACCCTTTCTAGACGATCTCTGCTCACTGGTAAGGTCGCTATAGGATTACACAGAGTGGTGCTCATCAGGAACCCAAGAACAAAGAGAACTTCTGCTGTCATGGCAACGGAGTGCAGCATCTCTCCCCACCACCCGCGAGGTGGGAAAACACCTTGGCTCACATAACACACTTCACATCTCAGGTGTGAGCCAGTCCATCTGGAAAGAGAAAATTAAACTGGGGTTATGTGCTCTGCACTTTCTCCTCGCAGATGTGGGTTTTGTCTCATTTAGCTTCTGGAAGTACGTGACTTTAGAGCTCTGCTTTCATCTTGCCAAGCAAACATCCCACTGAGTTTGAGGCAGGCATGTAACATCGGTGAATTGGATCATCAGGAAAAGGAGCGGTCACAAGGCTGTGTTAGGAAATCAATACTGCTTCATACTGTAACATTTCCCTGCATCAGTCAGTCCCTGCAGTGGCAGAGTTAAAGGAAAATGGCCAAAGCTGGACCTGAGTCTAACAGTGCTCAACAACTGTGCATCCTATGGAGAGTAGAATTAAGATCAATGTCTGTTTTTTGGGAGGGTTTTTTTTTTTTGTTGTTAATATTAAACTCAGTTAACTGTAAAAAAGAAAAATAGATTTCAAAACCCAACATAAACCCAGTCAGGAAAAATAACTTTACCAAATCTATTAGAGGTAACAGTATAAATTACAAAACAAATGCTCCAGCTTTGTTACAGAATCCCACAAAATCTCGCTCCATACAATTTCAGCACCAAAGTCAATTAGAAATCTTCAAATCAGCTGCAGAGACGTTTCTTTCCCCCTTTGTCTCCTGCTTGACTTGATTTCCTGCGTCCTGAAATTCAAAAGCTTGCTATGATACGTTGCCGTGCTTGGTGGCCTACTTTAATTCCCTTCCCTCACACGAGCCCCGTATAACAGGCTGCAGCTATTTGACACGCAGTTCAGTTGGAAAAAAAGAAAGAAAAAAAAGACAAGGTGAAATTACTCTGTATTGAGTCACCCTACAATTAGCTGTAAAATCATGTCTGTGCTTATTCAAGAATAGTTCACCGTATTGATTAGTATGTCAAAAGAACACACCTAATTTCAACAGTGATTGGAAACCTTAAAGGGTGAAAAAAAAACATGAAATGAAAAGAAAAAACAGAATTAGTTATACGGTAATGCACAGAGCAGAGACAATGCTTAAATAAGATTAATTCTCTCTCAGCAAAGGAAACAAAAAGCCTCTCCATGTTTTTTAAGACATGCATTTTTATATTCATGAATTCTGTTGCATTCTGAGGGACAGAAGATGACGCTGCTGGCACACCAGTGATATTTCAAGAGTGTTTTTCTCTGAATTGCTGTGTTTGAGGCTGAATCCTCTGAGCAGCTGTAGAACTGCGAGGAAGCAGAGCGAGGTGCATACCGATAACAGTGCTGCAGCTGAGAGGAAGAGATGAGGCCAAGCCTCATTAGCAAAAAGGACCTCATTTGTTTGTTTGTCAGTCTCACCTCTCCACCTTAACAGCTGTTACATGCTGCCGCGTTAATATTGCTGCTGCGCATGCTGCTTCTGTGCTCTGGGAGGCCCCTGGGCAGGGAGGCAACAGGGAGCCAACTGGGAGGCAACAGGGAGCCAACTGGGAGGCAACAGGGAGGCAACAGGGAGCCAACTGGGAGCCAATTGGGAGCCAACTGGGAGCCAAGTGGGCACGACAACCTAGTATGTGCTGATAGAGCTCAGGTTTTTCACCGACAACAAATCCCATCAACAACAGATCTGAGTGTCTGATCTCAGTTGATGCCAAATCTAAAAGCCTTCAAACTGCACTGATGCGACTTATATTCTCACACCTATTTGGACTTTTATTTCATTGATCGGCAGTATGAACCCAAGATAGTGCCTGTGTTGGTTTGTTTTTCTTTTGTCAACATCTTCATTTTATTTGATTAGATGCATCTGATTTTGTATTTTTGGTCTGCAAATAGTTGGGACAGAAAAGCTTTCACTGCGTATTGTTGCCACTCCTTTTTGCAATGTTTAACAGTTGTTCTGCTACTAACAAGTGATGAGACTCTCCTTTCTTAAGGTCTTAAGGTCTGCAACGGTGCAGGGTCACTGTGATTCTAAATAACCCACTCATTCTTGATCGGGGACAGGTCACGACTGCACCTGTAACCTCCTCTTCATCAGCCATGCCTTTGTCATGTATGCAGAATGTGGTTTTGCTTTTTTTATTTAAAAAAAAAAACATGGATGACTGTGGAAAAGAAGCAGCAAATGTTGCTTTAAAATCTCTTGCATTTTTCTGCATTATAGCTGCCACCACCATATTGTAAATCACCTTTACTAAAGGCGCTGATTCAAACCAAATAACAGCCTGGATGTCTTTTGGAAGCAGCAAGGCTGCACTGCAGTTTTTAAACTTTTACTTTAGCTTTTAGTTTTTGTAAATTTTGAAAGTATGTAATATGTAATGTGCTGTCAGGTCTCTTGGATGACCACCCGGCAAAATCACCTGTTAAATACAGTTAAATACATGATATTGGAAATAGGGTCTGGTCTGTTTAAAATGCAGGCATTGGGAAGCGTGTAACACACAAACTATGCACTAACTACTGATGAAACAAGCAGAAAGTTTAACCTTTACTCTAAGCAATGTTAAAATAACACTACAAAAAGGTTGGACACATACGCACAATGTCTAGTGTTAATTTAACACTGGTGACTTTACTGTGCGGAGTTAGTTTTAGCAGCAGCACATGATGAATAACACTTCCTAAATAATCTGGTGTTTTCAGTCTTCATAAAGCTGTTGTTAAAGATAGAAAATATGAAAAGAAAACAAAGAGCAAGAAAAATACACAGTCCAGTCATTTAACATTTCCACAAAATCCAATTAACCTTTGCTTTTAAAACACTTGACAATGGTGACAACATCAATCAAAAATCATAATTTTATTTAAAAGTGCTTTAACGGTTGAAATTTCTATCAAAGATAACGCCAAGATTCCTGATAAATTTTGGAGCATTAGAAAAATCCAAAGGGTCAACAGCACTACTACATCCTGTCAGCAGGTCAGACCTCTGTTTAATCTTCATTTAAATGAAGGAAGTTCAGCTCCATCTGTAATTTGACATCTTTAAGACACTTCTAGAAATGGAGCCCAGTGGAAGCAGGTAGCGAGAAAATAAAACGGGGCGTAAAATAAAGCCTTGAGGTACCCCATATTTAAGTGGGGCCTCTGTGGAAGAAAACTGTCTAAGTTGGACAAAAAAACTCCTTTCGACTAAACAGGACTTAAACCATTCAAGTGGTTCTCACACTAACAGACTGCTCTAATCGTGATAACAAGATGTCCTGATCCACTGTGTCGAAGGCAGCAGTGAGATCAAGAAGAATAAGAACAGCGGAAGCTCCTGAGTCAACTGTTAAAAGCAAATCATTGCACAACCTGAGAAGTGCTGTTACAGTACTGTGACACGACTTAAAGCCAGAGCGAAATTTCTCAAAAATGCCATATAGCTCTTGGTGTTCCTGTAACTTAAGATAAATCACCTTCTCTAAGACTTTAGAAAGAAAAGGCAGCTTGGAAATTGGCCTAAAGATTGAGAGAACATTAGGATCCAAGTTGCTCTTTTTAAGGAGAGGCTGCACAACAGCATGTTTAAAAGCAGCTGGGACACAACCTGTGAGAAGAGACGTGATAACCAAACTAACAACCCAGGGACCTAGAACACTGAAGACCTCCTTCAACAGTCTGGGGGGACACAGCCACCTGGACAGTATGAAAGCCTCGGGTGTTGCACTATTTCTGAAACCTGAGCGATAGTCACAGGATCAAAATGACCTAAGATAGCAGGAGATGCCGTTGAAATTGCAGATCAGGGGTACAAGGTAAAGTAAAAAATCTGGCAGCATTAACATTATCAATAAAAAAAACTTTGAAAAACCTATCACAAAATGAAACAGAAGGAGTCAGCCAGGATGAATCACAAAGGCTCAAAAGAGAGTTCAGAGAATTAAAAAGAATACGAGGCTGACTGATATTTCCGGATGCAAAGTTTAAATTAAATTGGGTCTTAGAAAGTTTGACAGCAGCCTGATACTCTGTAAAGCAGTTTTTTTTTAAACAACTCTAAAGAAATGTGAAGCCTGTCCGTTCTCCATTTCCTTTCGGCGCATCGGCAAGTTCGTCTGAGCATGCGAGTGTGTTCACTGAGCCACGGCTCTGTAGCTGGTTTACAGCGCTTAGTGTTGAAAGGAGCGACAACATCTAAGATATCCGTACAAGCAGAGTTAAAATCGTCCAGGAGTTGATCAACATTCCCATACTGGTCTGTAAAAGCAGCCGAGGACAGCGACGCCGTCTGTGCCTTGATCAGGCGACAGGAGCTGACAGAGGCGCCAGCCAGACGCAGACGTTACAAGACTGAACTCAAATAAAACAGGCAGATGATCAGAAAAACCAGAGTCAAGGATCTCCTTCACATCTCCTTGTAAACCCATAGTTAAAATCAAATCGAGAGTGTCCCTTCTCGTGCGTTGAACGCTTCACTAACTGATTCAAGTTCAAAAAGTCTCTCGCCGTCCTGCAGTTTGGTCTCGCAACACATGTCCTTATTACATTTGGGCGATAGATCAAGATAGATAGATAGATCAAGGTTGCACTGCATTTGAGGCGTTGAGGCCGACGAAGAGGAGGAGCCGCCACCAGCGGGTAATCCTGGTCCACCGCTGCTCAGGAACAACAGGTTGGATCCAACGTAAAGAAGAGAAATGACTCCCTTGACTCGTGGTAGTGACCGATGTGTAACAGGACTTGGCGATCATAGACCAGACAGCAGACGCGTTCTGCCACGTAATTAAAAACAGCAAAGAGGCAACAAACGAACCAAGCAGCAGGCCAGGCAGGCGGTGACATGCCGGCGCCGTCTTGACAGGTCTCCAGGTGCATGTTAAGATATAACAGGGGTGTCCAACGTCGGTCCTCGAGGGCTGCTGTCCTGCTTGTTTGAGATGCCTCCCTGCATCAGCACACCTGGTTCTAATGAATGGTCGTCATCAGCTTGTCATCAAGAACTATGCAAATCTGTTAATGACACAGTCACTTGTTTTTAGGATGTATAGGAGGAGGGAAACATCTAAAACCTGCCGGACTGTGTCTGGCTGTGGCCGCCTTTGGACACCGGCCCTCGAGGTCTGGCTTTGGTGCTCGAGGACCGGCTTTGGACACCTCTGCTCTATATCCTTTCTAATGTCTATCAAATGAATTCTCTGCTAGACTGTGTTACATCTTCTAATTTGCCTGAACTGTTACAGACTAGACACAAATAAAGGTGCTTCTTCTTTTTACTGCGGTACTGCTCCGAGAAACATTTTCAAACAGCTCTGCTGAATATTTCTCATCATTCTTCAGATTCAAGTTAGCGTTCTTGTATTTATAGAGTTATAAGCCATCTGGTAAAAGGTCACGGCTTTATATCTGGCCTGAAGCTCCGCAGGCATATTTTAATTATTTTTATTTATTTATTTATTTATGCTTTGTAGCTCTATATTCAACATTTGCAAGGACATCCTGAAAGGAGAGAAAGAAAAAATAGGGAAGTGAAGTGACGCGAAGGTGCATGTGTCTGCAGAATACTGCAGACGCTTGTGTTTTGGACAATGAAATAGCCGCATTATGAACCTTTTTTTGTGCAGAATGGGCTTATAATATGTTATAAACATCACCTGAGCTTCTGTCGAATCTTTTAGGACCAGAACCAGGTGTAGTAACAGCCATCAAGTACGAGCAAACTTGAGTTCATATGAGCCCGTGTCACTGAGTTCATTCACACATGCGAATACCCACGTTAAAAGGAGGAAAATTTGTCTGTGTGAGTGGAAAAACAACTCTCCAATTAAAACGGGCCCTCTTTAAATAATTATCTCTGGAAAACAAACCCTTGTTAATGTTAGGAAATTAGCATCAGACACCTCTGCAACCACGCAGAGCAAAGTGTGTCCACATCAGTTCAAAGAGTGGTTCTGCGCTGCCTCAAATACTAAACTCGTTCAAGTAAATATCAGGTAACGTAACATACTAAAAGGGCATATTGATTTATGCAAATACAGTCCATAAAAACAGAATTTTTTTGTAAAAACAACTCATCATGCAAAAAGAGCCAAATATCAGTCAGTCTAGTCTGTGTTGAACTGTAATGGTTCATATCATCGGCTTTCGGGAATTTTGCTGAAAGGTTCCACAGCTTTAAAACAACTATAATATTAACACCATTTCAAATAAAACTTAATAGTTAGTCTTTCTTTACAGCTGTGAGCTCTAAGTTCCTGTTCCTGTTAAACACGTCTTATTAATAAATAAATTATGATGCAAACAGGAGCCGCGAGCGCCAAAAACCTGCAAACAAACCACATATCGCTCTGAAACAATTCACTGTTTGTCCTACAGAGCACATTACTAAAACATCTCTGATCATACCCGTTTTTTCCTTCCTGTAATGATTCGACACTCGTTCATAGCGAGCTCAGTCCATCAACTCACAGCACCTCTTCTCCAGCGGCTGACTCAAAACAGGATGGCAGTTTTGCATAATTTCCATGCTGACCTTTGAAGCAACATAGAAGAATTCTGAGTCTGTTTATGAGAAGTAAGACGTATCAGACGTTAATACTCATATGTGTATTGTCAGCACATTTCCAATCGGAATCTGAACAACCCTATATACCATTAGGAGTGAATGACTGAGCTGCACAATGAGCAGCGTTTATTTTTTGCATTTCCTGTACCATTGAGACAGCTGGCACTTAGATCGAGGATGTGAAAGTTGTTGAAATTTTGGGGCTGATGAGTCAAACAACCAGAGGATCTCTGCTTGAAAGTCAGCTGCAGAGAGAGATGACTTCCACTGATTACAACACTGCAACATAAGGACCATTTCCATGCCAGTTTTGGATCCTTTTTAGTTACGTACATTGTTGCAGTGATGCATTGAACACAATCTACCGCGACGCACTAAAGGTCCATCATAGACCTTAAAACCCTCACACTTCACTGCACCCGGCATACTTGCGTTACATAGTCTGCTTTGTTCTCCCACAGACTCAAACACTGACATTTTCTTGTTTATAAAGCTATTCTATGTCTGCCCCCAATTTATCTACAGACTAACATCCTTCCAGAAATACAGGAAGTTATTGTCTTTGTTCCAGTGAATAATTCCTTTTATCTATCCCCAATGCCTCATACACTGTACTGGGAAAATAAAAGCATTTGAATATGCTGTTTGCTCTGCTTTGATTCAGCTGCAAAATCACCGGAATCTTAAGGAGCTGCTCGAACTAAACAAATTCAAACAACCCTCAACACGTTGGAGGCAGATATGACTGGTTTTAAAAGTAACTATTGACCGCTCCGCCCCAGTTTCACCTGCAACGGCCGTGACGATTAAATATTCAGAGGTTTTTCATTTCTTTAGCTTTTAACGTTTAAAATTATACAGCTTTATAGTTGCTTTATACATTATTTACATGCATATATTATTTTGAGTATAGCGTGTGTGTGTATTGTTATTTCTGCTGACCTTAGCTGCTGCCCATTTTGGCCCGGAAACTCTTGGAAAAGTTGGAAGTGTTTCTATTTTCTGGTTAGGTAAAGGTTCAAGATTAGGTTAGATTTCCTCCCAGCTTCCTCTCAGATCCAAACATGTGTTTAGTTTTCTGGTTCTGTTTTTTTTTTTTAGGTTTTCTTTCAGGTATTAAATGGAAGTCAAAGGTTAAAAAAATTAAAATGTGTTTATTTGTGAACATGGAATTATCTCTTTGTGGGTGGATTATGTATAGTGATGAATTTTCTGGTTTTTAATCATGCATTTGGGCTGTCCCTGAAGACAACCAAATAAACAGTATGTCAAACCAAAGTAAAGGCTTTCCAAAGCCGATTCAAGTCCCTGGAATTTGTGTGGATAGATGAAGTCAAATCATCCCATAATCCCTGTCCAGTGCATTAAGTCAAGTGACAGTTAACAGCTTTAAAAGATGACACTAAAAGCAAGTCATGAGAATCGAACTAGACGTCCCAAACGTTTAAAACACTTTGCCCTCCTGCTCACCTTCTGCGTCTTTGGACAGTTAACATCAATTATCATATTTTGCAGCAGACTGTGGACATGCAGCCATGCCGCTGGAGGACATTATAATAATTTACCAATTTTAAAGCTGCATTTTGTTGTTTCGCTTCAGCATTAACGTTGCTAATTTAAATGCTGCCTGTTTCTGCACTATCACTTTTGAACACTGCCAGTGTTTCCACTTTGCACTGACATTTAAATGTCTCCGCTTCCACCGCAAGAATGAATGAAGTCAACATTAGCCTCAGTGTTTGGCAGCAGGAGCAGCTCGGTCATCATCATCAGCGCAGATATAAATCCCGCTGTCAAAGGCCAAAGCTCTCCTTCCAGCTCAGGCTGCTGACCAGAGCAGTCAAGTGAAGCAACAATGTTTAATCAAGCAGGGATTCAACCTGACTCTGACTATTAGGTCACCCCTCAGTGATGGTCACCATCGCATTGATGTATGACTCATAAATTGTTGTCATTTTTATTACACAGCAGGGTGAATATGCACAATAGGTCTTGACACAGCAACCTCAGATCTTACATCGATTTTAGCTTCGCCTTGAGTAACAGGGTACAATTATTCATACATTGTAGACAGAACTGGCTAGACGTAAAATACTGACGCCCCTCCTGCTTTCATCTTTGATGTCCCTCAGAAAGGTTTCTTCCAGGGAGGTTGATAGCGCGTACAGTGACACAATAACGCTATAAATAGGGGCGAAAATACTGAGGCAGCACTCTTATCTCTGCTAATGTTCAGCACTCACACTAAAGCATGTCTGTACATTTGTTTATTTATAATTACCATACAGTCTTAATAAATAAGACTAGATTAATAACGAGTAATGTTCACTTTTTCTCCTTCCTACCACCTTTTTCTGACATGTTAAACAGGATAAATGTGCATGTGCATGTATATAGGTATATATATATATATATATATATATATATATATATATATATATATATATATATATATATATATATATATATATATATATATATATATATATATATATATATATATATACATAGGTGTGTGCATGTTGGGTAAAGATTCATTTAATAGATTTGTTTATTTTGTGTACATAAATTGATAACAGATTCATTCATTTATATATGTATATTTATTTATTTATAGATACATAGATTCTACTGTTAACGTTGTTGTGCTTTATGCAATGGTTTTGACATGTCTGGAATGAATCAATAAAAATGAAATGAATTTTTTAATTTTTTACAGTGTGGTGCTAAAAATGGACCACCACAACAAGCAAGAATCACATCCACATACATATTGCAAACTAAAACTCCAGCAAATGTCCCTCTGCAACATCTGAGTAGATGTCATTGAGAGGAAGAACCACCTCCTCAGGGCCAGAATTAACTCAAACAGACAAATATGCCCTCACCAGCGTGCACAGTTCATTTACTGCACGTTACAGACTCTCCAGCTTCCTCTGTTCCAGCATCCCAACATGCCATCCACGACACACAGGGGAGTGCAACAATTCACTCTGAGTTCTCCTGCAATTTATGGCATAGTGAATCACAGTGAACCAGGTGAGGAACGTTTAGTCAGTGGAGACCACTGCTGTTGGACCTGGCAAGGCTGTGGAAGTATTAAATTAAAACTCCTTTTTGCAGGATTAATGAGTGTGAAACGATAAAAAACAATTAGAGGGACACTAAGGCAGACTCTAAGATTATTAAGCCATCTGCTAGTGAGGAAAGAATGCTGCAGGGCTGTCTAATTGAATTTTATCCTCTGACTGTAAATCTTGCAAGTGACCCAAATCAGAGTAAAGTTTACCTCAACGTAATGCAAAACCAACAGGCCATGCAAAACTGTCATATAATCTTAGGATTATGTGCAGTGGAACAAGGTGAGGATTTGCTCACGCACAAAGCACTGCCAGGAAAAGTCTGAGGCAGGAAATGTTACGAAGGAGAGGAGTGCATATCGGCATGAATTTTCCACATTAAACAAAGAGGACAAAGAGGGATGAAGGTGTGATAAACATGGACAAAGAGCCAATTTAAATCTCTTTTATATCACAGTCAGATTTGAGTGACATTTAAATGAGAATGTCATTAAACAACCTTCTGTGATCTTATAATAATTTACAAATATATGAAGACATAGACTTGAACGCTCTTGTTCACATGCAATCAGCTACTTTCATAGGGACTAGGAATTTATTAAACAATTAATATGCTGCGTTCTTGCTTCTGGTATCTGCTTTGCTTTGTTGAAGGGCTGTTGCACCCTGAGATGTGCAGCGTACTCCTGCGACCACTGAAATCTCTCTCATTCTATTAATATCCTCAAAACCCACACAGCTCACTTACTCCAACATCTATCATGCATCTACAGGTGCAACAGTGTTTTCAGCAGGTTTCAACAACCTGCCGTCGTTTGCACCTTCCAGCTTATTTGCACGGGACGAGAGGGGAGGTTTTACCTTTGAAAAGGTTGGTGAGGCTTTACTGAGACATTGTATGAGTAAAATCATCAAACAAACACAGACTCTGCAAAATTTGGATTCATGCTAGACAACACTGGAAAGTCAAACCCCAGCAACTAAGTTGATGTGAATCCTGTGCGTCCATTCAAGGTGGACCAGCATCCATCAAAAAGCTGCACGCCCTCCCAGCAACATTGTTATAATTCACCTGTGATCCTCGGAGTCTGTCCGTATCCGTCAGTGCGCTGGGATGAAACACAGCCTTCGGACTGTTGGACAGCAGGGCTATAGGACAGCAACAAATGATCTGTAGTGAAGAGATGGAAACTGACGCTCGTTTCGCCGGTCAAATGCACAGTTTTCCCGGAGGATGCTCATAGGTCATGCGTTTAACTTTAATCGCTACAGTGAGTGAAAAGAGAGCGCTCCGTCTCCGGTGGTTACAAAGAGCTTCTGATCTCCCTGCTCTACACTGGCACTTCATTTCTCACGAAGGGGTGGAGGGTGGAGGGTGGGGAGGTGGATGGGAGAGCGGCAGCGGCGCTCAGACGGTGCGCTGCTCCCAGCGGCCACTAGATGGAGCAGTTAAATTTGATTGCCAGGAAACCATTAGTGAGCGCAATCGGATGTGATTGACCAATTTACCTAATTATGTCGAATTTGAGGATTTTTTAAAAATGTGACACAGTTTATTCAAAGGGTAATTAGGTGCACAACATGGAAAGACATGGAGACTTAGACTTTGACACCAATTAATGACATACCAAAGCTAAAACAAAATAAAATGTCTTGCTTTACTTATTATTTACCTCTAAACATTTTACTACCCTATAAGCCAAAAAAAGACGATCGGCTTCTTAAAAGTGCTGAATCAAAATGAGTACATTTGTTAACACCCACTGGTTCTACCAGACGAAGCATTCATGTGGCCGGGCATACTGATGCTGGTCTTAGCAAACACTCGAAAAGAGTTTTGAATCAAGCTTCTTCCTCCTTTTACTTTTGTACATTTCAGGTGGAAATTCCTGGCACAATATTCACAGTTAATTAATATGGAGTACCTATGTTCAAGATAAAGATAACCCAGAGGTTCAGATAAAACCCACCACCACTGGGCAACGATATTCAGAAGGTGTATTATATAAATTACTCATCAAATGCTTTATTTAGTTTTCTGGTGGTCCTGGTGGTCAGTTTATGCTGTGGCTTGGTATTTAAAAGATAAACTTAAAAAGATATATAATAGATAAATTGTCAGTGAATATATAAGAGACAGTCCAACCTCAGTTATTAACGTTCATGGATAATCCATCCATTCAGGGATCTGGTAGAGCTGATCTCTTTTCAGGTGAAAGGCAGGGGTACGCCCTGGACAGGTCGAAAGTAAAGCTGCATAATGCTAATGGGTAATGAAATAAATATAATATGTGAGAAGTACTCATTTAAAAATGTACTTCCAGATTATCTGCATGCTCCCGTTGCTAATTAATTTTCATAAACTAAATAAAATTAGCAAACAGTTTACATACAATCAAAGTCTCTCTGTTTATATTTCATGAATGACGTGTCATTTTTTGAAGCTGGCATAAATAGTGTATGTTTTGACAACTTCCTGGCTTAATGTGTATTTTCTTTTGCATTATAGACCTATAGCACATTTTTGTCTAAACGTTTACATCAACAGGTGATTTTAATGATGATTTGGTACAAAAACAGAATTCACTTTCTAGGAGCAAAGACAAGAAAACTATCTCCAGTCTGACAACAAATGCCTGAAAAATCATTGAAATGTTTAAAAGCAGTGTTCTAAGATTGGAATGCATTTGCATATTTCTCTTTCTACACTGTATAAAGTCATTAAGTGTTCGAGGAATTTGGAGGCATTTCGGTGCGTGCAGATCAAGGGCACAACCCTAAATTGGACAGCTAGGATTTCCGATCCCTGAGACAGCACAGCATCAACCACTGTCGTTCACCAACAGCAGACAAAACCTCTTGGGCAAAGGATTAGTGCAGGAAATCTTTATCAGGCACTACAATACAGAGATACATTGAAGAGGAACACTTAAAACTTTACCTTATAATAAACATAGGCCTTGTGCTAACCTTGCCCAGATGTGACCTAAACATCTCTGAGATGGACCATCACAACATTTCCACTATATAATGTCAGATGTATCATACTTGATACATGAATTTTGAGATCAAATAAAATAAAATAAAAAAGATTTATACAATGAAAAAAAAATCAGGTGGATAAAAAATAAACTGTTAAAGTCAAAATTGTTATTGTTTTTAATTTCAGTATGTAAAATTGTCTTTTCTGTGTTTTATGTTAGGCTGTAGAGGGTTATAAAAAAAACCGTTTAACTCTCAAGAGTTTTTCTCCTCGGTTAAATACAGGGAATAAAAAAATGTCACACGCTGAAACATGTTCAGACAAATCAGTATTCCAGATCTTTGGGAGAAATGGTTGGTGTGTATACCAGACCAAGGACGAAAAGGACCATCCAGACTCTTATCAGCAACAAGTCCTGATAGTATGGGGCTGTATCAGTGTCCTCTTCAAAGGTTGTTTACACGTCTGTGACAGCAGCATTAATGCAGAAAAGGACACAGAGAGTTTGGAGCAACGCATGTTGACTTCAAGGCTACATCTAAGGATGGCCTTAAATTTTGCAAGACTGTGCAAAACCATTTTCTGCACAAATTACAAAGGCATGGCTGAGGTTATGGATACCTGACTGACCTGCTTCCCATCCTGTCCTGACCTGCACCCAACAAAGAATATGGAAAGAATATTGAAAAAAAAAATAATTATGATGATCCATAATATTGCACATCTTAAGATGTGTTTGCAGGAGAAATGGGACAAAAAAACAGCTGAAACAGTTCATTGCTTGGTATCGTCACTGGCAAAAGTATTATCAGAAGAAAACAACATTGCAGTAACAGAGTTATTGGCAGGAATGAGGGACCCATTAGTGGAGCCAGCTGCCATTGCCATTGCACAGTCTTGAAAACAAATATTTAGAGGGAAATAAATAAATGAATAAAAATCTGTGTATATATATATATATATATATATATATATATACACATGTGTGAGAAGAAATACAGGTCCAAAGTGGGTTTAAGAAATAATATGTTTTTTAAATTATTTTTATCATCATTTCAGCCATTTTTGATTTGGCTAAACAAAAACATGTCAGTGATTATATGTTTGCAGGTAGGGAGGGCAGGCCACCCAACATGCATGGTGAGAAATACGAATGAAATATAGGTCTACTCCACCTGTCTGAGGTTGACCGTATCAAATGATTGAACTGAATCTTTAAGGAGGACAGAACCGACTAAACTGAGTTTTGCCTGATCTGTATTTTTTTAATCATATTGACACAATTGCTGCAATAAAATGCCGTAAAATGGCATAGCAGTCTTGCTTCTCTGAAAACGATTTATCTTAGTACAAAAACAGGACAAAATGAATGCAACCCGATTGAAAATGATCAAAACCATAAACCTCTTGTCTGAAATCGCAACACGTTACTTTGATTTGGAGTGAACAAGCTCAAACATCTAAACACAGGCAAATAAATCCCAGTGGTTAGTGGCTATAATTGCTCCTACATTTATAGATCTAAAAAAAACCTGTTACATAAAAATAATAGTGGAATAACATTAGCTGTATTTACTGCATACTATCTGGAGAATATCTTGCGCATATCTTTACTTGAAGGATTTCATATATATATATATATATATATATATATATATATATATATATACATATATATATATATATATATATATATATTCATATATATACATATATATACATATATATATATATATACATATATATATATATATATATATATATATATATATATATATATATATATATATATTCATTTATTTATTTCCTTCTAAATATTTGTTTTCAAGACTGTGCAATGGCAGCTGGCTCCACTAATGGGTCCCTCATTCCTGCCTATAACAAGTTCAGAAAGGAAATCATTAATATAGCATTAGGAACTGACTGTGAATCCGTAACAGCCCTAGGCACACATCAGCATACATGCAGCCCTGTTCTCTCCAGCTACACCTTCCCTGAGGTTGAAATGTCATCCTTCACTGTCATTACATTTCTCTACCCATTAACTATTGATTATCTCCACTTCAGCATTTTGAGCCCTGCTGTGGAAATGGCCCACATGCCTCGCTACCCATGCTCAACAGATCAGGCGGAACAGAAATGCCCACCTCCAGGTTTTTCACGCTGGAAATGGGGTGAAGTCAGCTTCACCGAGGGGCGGGAAAAGAAGAATAACAGGGCTGTGAAAACACAGAGAAACGCAACTGTACCCCATGTGCCCATTAGCAGCATGCTCGAGTGGACAGCTAGAAGTTAAGTTGTTCCTTTTTGAGACCCCTGAGAATTTTGCTACAGCTTGTGTTGAATATTTACTCTGAGTCTAGTTTGAGTTTGCTTCTGTTGTTCCCAGAGTGCAGGTAGAAAACATTTTGAGCAGGAACTCCATGACCTTTGCCATCAGCAAACTGCCTCCATAATACCCTGGGCTGGTCCAGTCTCGTCTTTGTGCACCTGTCAGAATTTTTATATGCAGCACAATGATAAAAGCTACTGCTCTACATTATTTCAATGTAAATATATTCTAATGTTATTGATCTTCATCCTTGGGAAGCCCATTACCTCTGCAAAGAAAAACAAAGTGTATTTTTGTAAGCCTTACTCTTTGCTGAATGTCAGGTCCAACAAAAAAAAAAAAAAAAAAAAAAAAGCATTGTAACATGTCAGTATAGCTCTAACAAAAATAAAGCCAGCAGGTAAAAGACTCAGATGAACCCTGTTGCTTCCACAGGAATTAAGAGGCTAAGTAGCCAGGTGCTCCTAATCCAATATACTTGATTTGTTAATCTTCAGTAAGCGCGATCACTTTTTTTTTTGTCAATTTTCCAGTAAAAAGCATTCAAGTGAGAGTTTTCTATCACATTAAAAGAGCAACTGTTGCTTCCCACCAGTCTGGGAGGGGTTAAAGAGTAAGAACAATTAGTTGAAATTGAAAAATATTCAAGACTCCTGCCTAGCTTCCAAAGATTGGATGTTTCATCAAGTTCAGTCCCAAGGTCAGACAGTGAAACGCTCAGGGATATTAAATGCTACACTTCTTGAGAGAAGAATTAAAAAGACTGTGCAAGTGCAGCTTCTTTTGAAGAGCTGCCAGTAGAAAGTTCTAAAAACAGCAGTAAGGCTTGTGACTGCAAAGTTGCTTATGAACTAAGTTAACCACAAGGCTGCTTAAACAATGTTTGGACAAACGAGACCTCGATGGAGATATTTGGCCCTATTACAGAACCACATTTGGCAAAATCCAAACACAGCATTTCACAACAAACAACCACCAACTGTCAGGCACCATGATGGAGGGGTGTACTTGTTTACCAAAGTAATCCAGAGTCAAATGTGAGGCAATCTGCAGGACAGCTAAGGCTCGATCCAAACTGGGTCATGCGACAGGACGATGATCTCAAGCAGCCCCGCAGATCTACAACAGAATGGCTCAGAGAGAACGGGATGAGTTACAAGTGACCCAGGGAAAGTGTGGACCTCAACCCCATTGATAGCGGTGCATAAACAAATGTCTGTTAAACTTACTGAACCGAGGCAAAGTTGCAAAGATGATTTAATTTCAACTACAGTGGAGCTAAGATGCATTTCTCCATATCAACTAAATTCTCTGTAATTGGAACGATCTCTTTTTCGAGTATCATACCTGATGGAAACAGCAACTTGCCTCCACAGGACTCACCCGCAAACTCTGAAGTAACGCCTATACTTGTAATATTGAGTTTGTTGGCCCACAAACTTTGTACTTTTTCTGTAGCTCCAATAAATCAATCCACAGACAAAGGTAACCTTCACAATCTGATTTATTCATATCACTTTTTTTCCTTTTTTTCTTTTTTAAATTTGTCAGCAATTTATATTTCAGTTGGTGTGGGCTCCTTATATCTCCTGACCCTAAAACCAGCATATTAATCTAATTTAATCAACCCAATGACATTTTCAGAAGCATAAATATGCAAAAAAATCCCATAAATTAAGATCTACATATTATGTAAATAATAGACCATATCATGAGTAAATGTTGTAAGTTTGATAATGAAAGCATAATTTACCTGGTCTCCATATTTAATGAGCTTTATGCGAGCTCAGACTCAGGACCATCGTATCTACAGACCATCGTGTCTACTGACCATCATATCTACGAGCCATTGTATGTATGGACCATGTACGGGCCATCGTATCTACGGACCATCGTATCTATGGACTGTCGTATGTACAGACCATTATATCTACAAACCATCGTATCTACGGACCGTCGTAAGTACGGACCTTCGTACGTACGGACCTTCGTATCTACGGACCATCGTATGTACGGACCATCGTATCTATGGACCGTTGTATGTACAGACCATCGTATCTACGGACCATCGCATCTATGGACCGTCGTATGTACAGACCATTATATCTACAAACCATCATATCTACGGACCGTCGTAAGTACGGACCTTCGTCTGTACGGACCATCGTATGTACGGGCCATTGTATGTACGGACCATCGTATGTACGGACCATCGTATCTTCGGACCATTGTATCTACAGACCATCGTATCTACGGACCATCATATCTATGGACCATCATATCTATGGACCATCATATCTATGGACCATCATATCTACAGACCATCGTATCTACAGACCATCGTATCTACAAACCATCGTATCTACGGACCATCCTATCTATGGACCATTGTATCTACAGACCATCGTATCTACGGACCATCGCATCTATGGACCGTCGTATGTACAGACCATTATATCTACAAACCATCATATCTACGGACCGTCGTAAGTACGGACCTTCGTCTGTACGGACCATCGTATGTACGGGCCATTGTATGTACGGACCATCGTATCTATGGACCGTTGTATGTACAGACCATCGTATCTATGGACCATCGCATCTATGGACCGTCGTATGTACAGACCATTATATCTACAAACCATCATATCTACGGACCGTCGTAAGTACGGACCTTCGTCTGTACGGACCATCGTATGTACGGGCCATTGTATGTACGGACCATCGTATGTACGGACCATCGTATCTTCGGACCATTGTATCTACAGACCATCGTATCTACGGACCATCATATCTATGGACCATCATATCTATGGACCATCATATCTAAAGACCATCGTATCTACAGACCATCGTATCTACAAACCATCGTATCTACGGACCATCCTATCTATGGAGCATTGTATCTACAGACCATCGTATCTACGGACCATCATATCTACGGGCCATTGTATGTACGGACCATGTACGGACCATCATATCTATGGACCATCATATCTATGGACCATCATATCTACAGACCATCGTATCTACAGACCATCGTATCTACGGACCATCGTATCTACAAACCATTGTATCTACAGACCATCCTATCTACAAACCATCGTATCTACAAACCATCGTATCTACGGACCATCCTATCTACAAACCATCGTATCTACGGACCATCGTATCTACGGCCTACGACCTGTTGTCATGTTTATCCATCAAAATAGGAACATTTAAGTGTTTTACTGTGAAGCATTTTAATTATACCTCAGATATGCATAATTTCTGCTGTGATTTGAAGGTCTTTTCTTTTCTAAAATTAATGAGCTTTTAGACTCCCAATTTGTTAGTTGTTTGTTTGTTTTTTTGTTTTTCACCCTAATACAACATTGGAGTAACTCAACTAAATTCTTTTTAGGTAGCTTACGTTTGCTTAAATTTGAACTTAAAATTCACAAATCTCTCCTTTTTTTCTTTAATTTAATCATGTATTTCTGAGATCTCTGCATCTTCTGTTTTTCCTTTTGGCTGTTCCCTTCAGGGGTCGCCACAGTACATCATCCGTCTCTATCTAACTCTGTCTGCACCCTCTTCTCTCACACCAACTAACTTCGTGTCCTGTTTCACTACATGCATAAATCTCTTTTGTCTTCCTCTAAGCCTCCCTCCTGGCACTTCTAAGCTCATCATCCTTCTACCGATATATTCACTATCCTCCCTCTATACGTGTCCAAACCATCTTGCACTGGCCTCTCTGGCCTCTCTGGCTTTCTCTCAACAAAACACCTAACCTTTGATGTAGTCATTCCTACTCCTAGCCTTCCTCGTCACTCCCAAAGAGAACCTAAACATTTTAACTTCCACTAGTTCCAATTCTGTCTCCTGTCCTTTCCTCCGTGCCACAGTCTCAAAACCATACATCTCATCACCATCTTGTAGACCTTCCTTTCACTCTTGGTGGTTCTCTTTTATCACACACCTCCACCTTCTTTATCTCTGTTTCCTGTAGCTTCATCATTCTACTTCGGTTCCTCTCATTCATACACATGTACTCTGTCTTGCTGCAGGTAAGCATTCCTCTCCTTTGCATACCTTCACCTCTCTAGATGTTCATCCATCTGATCCCTGCTTTTACTACAGATTACAATGTAATCTGTAAACATCATGGTCCATGGGGGTTCCTGTTGGACTTCATCTGTCAATATGTTCACACTATAAAAACAAGAAGGGGCTCAAAGCCAATCCTTGATGCAGTCCCACCTCCACCTTGAACCTATCTGTCACACCTACAGGACACCTCACCACCGTCTTACAGCTCCCATACATGCCCTGCACCACTCTAACATACTTCTGTGCTACTCATACGTCCTTATACAAAACTATAGCTCCTCTCTTGGCCACCCATCATATGCTTTCTTAAGGTCTTCAAAGACAATGAAGCTTCCTCTGACCTTTTCTGTACTTGGTAATAATAATAATCTTTATCCATCCATTATCTAATTCTGCTTACTCTGTCTATACTCCATTACTCCGTCATCATATCTTCAAAGCGATCTTTCTATCCTCACATCACACTTCTGGGACCTGCCCAATACATTTCCATCTCTATCCTTAGTCACCCCAGCCTGCCTTATATCTTTCCTTTCTCTATTTCTCTATCACGACAACCTAAATAAATCCTTCTCTCCCTTTTCTCCCATTTCTTCTTTGTTAACCTTTTTCTCTGCCACACTAACAGCATGTACCACCAAGTCCTGAACCAAGTCTCCTTGTGTACTTTCCTACCAGATGACATACCTCTTACATGTCTCCCTGAGTACATTAGCTGCAGTTGTCCAATCATCTGGAAGCACCTCCTGACCAGCCAGAGCCTGCCTAAACTCTTTTCTGAAAACCACACAACAATCTTTCTTTTTTATCTTTCACCGCTTAGTCCTCTGCTCTGGCTTGGTCTTCTTCATCGTCTTCACCACCAGAGTCCTCCTACACACCACCATCTCTGGCTACACTCAGGTACTACTGTCACTGATTTCCTTCTGGTTATGTCGTCTACAGATGTAGTTCACCTGAATCCTCCTACCTCCACTCTTATAAGTCACCTTGATTCACTTCAGCCATTTCCATCCTTTTTTGCAAAGTCTGCCACCATCTCTCCTTCTGCCTTCCAATCCTGGAAATCAAACCTGCCCATCACTTCCTCATCACCTCTGTTGTCCATTGAAGTCCGCACCAATAACCACTCTTTCATCTCTGGGGATACTCTGCATCACTTCATCTAACTCACTCCAAAATTTCTCCTTCCTTCTAACTCACATCCCGTCTGTGGAGCACGGCTGACAACATTAAACATCACACCTTAAATTTCTATCTTCAGACTCATCACTCTATCTGACACTCTTTTCACCTCCAGAACATCCCTAACAAGATAACTCCTACCTCATCTCTCTTCCCAACCACACCATTATAACACAGCTTGAACCCTGCTCCTAAGAGTCTAGCCTTGCTACCGTTCCAGCTGGCCTCCCAAACACACAAAATGCCCACATTCCTCCTCTGCATCATGTCAGCTTACTCTCTAGCATCTCCTGTCGCAACCCAACGTTGTCATCTCATCCCTAGTCTCTTGCTTTTCCTCTTTTCTCTTTGCCTACAGACACGCCTTTCTCCCCTCCTTCTTGGACCAACAATAGCCCAATCTTCATCAGCACCCTGTAGGTTACCAGCATCTATCAAATTAAAAATAAGGGATTTTCTGTGTATTATTTCATATGTCAGGCTTCAAGGTGTTAATGCATCACAACAGATCTTAAAGTTTCCACCCTCATCATGTTATCAATAAAGAAACATCAAGTAAAACTTTCTTCATTATCATTAGCTCCTTTTTGTGCACATTCCTTGAAGGTGCCGCCTCCAGATACAGACACAACTGAGCAGCGCGTCACCTCAGCAGTCGGCGCGTTTGGTTATTGGGTTATCATGCAAATTACAACCAGAACCAGTCTGTCAGCAAGAAAAAATGAAAGCCAATCACATTAAGATATCCTTTTAGAAACGGGGCCCCAAATAGTTTTTTTTTTTTCCTTTTTTTTGTTCTGTCAAAAACTGCTGGGGACAATTCAGCAACAGCTATGTATTGGTAGGGACATATCTGTTGTCTGCTGACGGCCTGACAGGCGTCACCGGCATGTATATTAATAAACACAGTAATACAAATATCCTTTAAAGGAAGATGTAAATGTTGTATCTGCAGCTCTCTGAATGCTGTTTCTCATTGTCATTCAGGGCTACATTTAAAACATTTGTGGCTTAACCTGCTTCAGACCACAGGATCTTATAACATGAATTTTGACGTCTGGACGATGACATGTTGCATTTGCATCAGGAAAGTATATTGAAGAACTGAATAGATAGTTAAATGCGGTCAAAGCAGCCATGACTTGTATTTGCAACAGCCTGATGATATTTTTTTAAGAATGTTGCAATTTTTGGTTTCTTTGGTGTTTTATTGTTTTTGTTTTGGTCACGGTTAACCGACATGATCTTATCCTTCCTTGAATCACAAATATCATCCACAGTATGTCAATACTTCACACCAAATACCTTGGGTTAGTAACTTCATTGGCTATTATTTATTTGCATATGTTAATTTTCTTGATAAAGACAGTTATACTGAACAAAACCTGTTCTATCTATCGAGGCTCCTTTTAATTTTTCCAATCCTCTGAGATGTTTTCAAAGTGAATGCATCCAGTCTGTTATGTTTGAGTTACTTATCTGGAATATGTTTTTTACATCATCCTCAACTGCTGCCGCGTTCTTCTTTTTCCCGGGATGCACCTACATGACAGTGAATGCTGATGCATCTACAATAATTCTCATTCATGCAATATTTTAAATGGCTGCTAAATATATCAATTCACCTACATTCACACGTTCTGCAATTTTTTCCAATGTCAACTTTCTTTTCTTCGCTGCAGCAGCCATGTTGCAGCGAAGTCTGAATATGTGTTCATATTCATTACATGAAGCTACAACAGGACGATTGGTTCTGCTTACTATGCGATGGCATTGGTGAATCACCGTATCGGGGCTCCACTGACATTGGTTTTTTACTGTTGCTGTAATTAAGGGTCAAAATGCTTGGACCTGACCGAACCAACCCTAAACAGCTTTCCTAAAACGAAAACTCAGTTTCTGAACTCAGTTTGTTGACTCCGAGTTAGTTTTTTGATTCAGAGTTTGTAGTGTGGTGTCCTTTTAACTTGTCTACACAGATGTGTTGTGGGGTCCACTGCACTGGATGTGTTAGATGTGTTCCTACACTAGCACACCTGATTCAAATGAATGACTCATTAACAGACCTGTCAGACCATGATGACATTCTGATGGTGATCCATGGACTCGTCAAAGCCCATTAAACAAGAAATAATTTCTTAGTCAATGTTTATTAATTGGAGAGACAAAGAATTCACTTTAAAAAAAAGGAAGACGGTTTTTAAGAAAAAAAAATGAAACCAAACAACTAATCTGCATTCATAAAAAGTTCCATTTATTTCAAACTCATTTCATTTACAAATATTACAAATTTGCATTGTTCAAGGGTAGACCCACATCAGAAACACATCAATAAAATACTCCTTAAAATAACTGATGAGTGCTCATTTCAGATGCTGAAAGTTGAAGCATTTCTCTTGTTTACGCCGGTGAACAGACAAGATACAAGCCTGTGCACAAAACAAGTAAATGAGTCAAGCCAGTACTGCTCTACAGGATTTACTTGGTAGAAGGAAATCCACTAGAATCCTTTGTGGCTTTAAGATAATCCCATCAGAGCTGCAACAGTGCAACAGTGCTGCAACGCTACTACAGAACACCCTGGCCTGTTTACAGTGATGAGAGCCTATAGTGACAGAGAGGGGGACACATGACAGAAGAGAGGAGCATTCCTTGTTAAAAAATACTTAACACACTGACTTCTATTGTACAAGACAAACATTCTTACAGCCTGCTGCCAAAAAAAAAAAAAAAAAAAACATCTTACATGCTAATTTGCATTTTCTAATAAAAACTAGTGACACAGATAGAAAACTAAGTCAATATATGGATCATGGAAACCCATCTCCAAGAGTAAGTGTTCTTATAAAGCTTTGCAACCTGAATCCATTTGAAAAACACATTTTCCCTGGATACAAATACTAGCCTGAGTTACCCACATTGTTACGCATGTCCATGTGAAAATACACAATTAATATGCACTTCTGCAGCCTCGTTTAATTGAATTGAAGATATGTTTTAATATTACTGTCATTTTGGTGTCTGTCTAATATCCTCTTGGTTTATGAAAACAGATGCTACACTGGCAAAACTTACTTTCTGGTGTAAGCTAGAACGGTAATGTTAAATGATCTGCTATCTTTTAATAATGTCTTATCAGTCAGCCACATCTACTAGAGCTAACAAGCTGGCATCAATAAGGAGCAAACTTCTGCCGCTCAGATTTTTTGACGCCGGAGGTTGGAATTTTTGTGGTGTAAGGGGATAAACCCTGCGTTAGACTGGAAGCAGCAGCTGGATGGACAGCCAGGAGAGGGAGAGTTTTCATGCCAAGCAGGCTGGAAACTGGGACGGCGTAGTGTGGGTTTTGTATGGCTGGTAAGGTGGAAGGAGAGTGGACGTTAATGGTGGTGGGGGCTGGGCTGGTGGCCGCCAGGACAGCCATGGAAGTAGCAGCAGTGGAGGCAGTGGGAGCAGACTGGGAGAAGCTCATGTTGAGATCAACGGAGCCCGCAGAGGACGCGGCCTGCATGGTGTATTTAGCCATCTCTAAGCTGCAGGTTGGGGAGTTGAGATGTGGTGAAGGTTTAGGAGAAGGAGTTGAAAAGTGAAAAGGGGGAGAATGGGTGAGACAACGGAGAAGGGGGGTGAGAAAGGAGAGAACATGAGAATCAAAGAAGGAATATGTTAAAAAAAAAAAAAAAAAAGCAGACATAGTAAGGATTTTAATGCAGTCAAGAGAACGGAGCAGTGAGTCCGAACAAATCCGGCCTCACCCTGAACACAGAATATCTGCCCTTATTCAGCTGAATGCTGCTTGACTGTCTTATCAACTGGCTGCAATGTGAAGCACCACTGGACGTGGCTGCCCTGCGTAATGTCTTACCTGGCGTTGATGAGATACTGGGCCACACTGATGCTGGCCGGGGATCCTGTGATCGTGACTTGGCGCATGGCTGAGCCATCAGTGGCACTGGCAATTTTGATGTGAGCTCCAGAGACCTGACGAATCTCATTGATCTTGGTGCCTTGTCTTCCAATTATGCAGCCAATAAACTAGAAAGGGAAAGAATGAAAACACGTAAAATAGCATTACAGCTCATGTTTCCATGCTTTTCAGGAATTAGATTTGAAAATTGAAGGTGGAAGCAAGTGTTGCAGTGACAGCAGAATAATAGCTACCTGAGCAGTCTTCAGAGGAAAACCACAGTCCTCGCGGCGTTATTGTAACATATTCATGCTGCGTTATGCCCATTAAATAAAATGAAATCTGACTATATTCCAGTGATATCATATCACCAGAGCAATTGCTTTGATTCTAAGTAAACTGCCATCATTTTCAGGAGTGTTTTTTTTTTATTCATGTTGTTCATGAAAGATGAGAAGATTAATTCACCTCTAATCTTTGAAGTAAATATGATAGACTGGAAACAAGAGAAACAACACCCAGCTCCGCGCACCAGCAAGCACCTCCATTGCTCAGTAATTAGCACGTCAATTCTTGCTTGTTTACCCCATGTATGGCGTTGACTGACATTTTACGCATTCAGGGAAGGTTATGTGCTTGACTGTTTCATGACTGGGCGTCGTGACTCCTTAAGACTCTACGCATGTTGCCTGGTAACAGCAAGACTCTAAGAAGATGTTTCTTCTGCCCAGAAAATAATGTGTGTGTGATGGACAACTGCAGACGACGCCCCCCACCCCCCAAAAGAAAAAAAAAAAAGCTGCACACTGTTGTTAGAGCACTTGTTTTTGATTAAATACAGCTATATAACAGGGAGTTTAAAGTGACAGACCCTCTGTCTGCTTGTTATGCTTCAGACTGGCTGCTGTGTGGCTTACAGACATGAGAGTGGTGTCAGTCTCACTCATCTATCTGTTGGGAGCAAAATCCTATTCTCAGAAACTATTCCCCTTAGATTGTTTGGTTACAGACAAAACTGGAATTTTCTGACCCCCTTTTCTCGAAGTATCCTGCATTCCCATGTAAATCTGTCTAAAACAACACAGCTAATTGCATTAAAACCTTCAAACACTCATCAAGTTTTTGATTTCTGATTGTACATGCACGTTGATATTCATCAACTCTGCCAACGTGTGGTGTAACAGGATAAACTGCTCTCTGCTGCTGCGAATGTGTGTGTCCCAAAATATTTCATTACAGCTGTCCTTCTAGAAAGTGTTAATGAAGTCAGTTGCAGGATTCAGGATGCAGGTTTTAGTGGGTGAGCACAAACAATAGCACTTACATCATTAGGTATTGCCAGTTCTTGTGTACTCGTGGAGGAAGAAGCATCCAATCCTGCAAAGTAGGACAAGGAACAGTAACAGCTGCATGGTGCTAATGTGTTCCACTTTCATAGCATAAGAAATGCTTCAACTTTTTCTACATTATCACTTTTAAGATACAAACCTAGAGCATGGCAATACCTTTTAACTAAAAAGTATGTTTCTACTTACACACACACATGTATATGACATACATTGAATGCACAGATTTCAGTTAGAAAACATACTTCATAGCTGAGATGATCTGTCACACCAGTTTTGCCTGAACAATCAAAATGCTGTAGTGGATCGTGTTAGTGGTGGCAGAGTACGTATATGAGTGTGTGGGATGGTTGAGGTCTGGGATGGTCTGGCCAAGACAGTGTTAGATTTGGAGGAGAAATGTTGCAAAGGTAGAGGATGGGATCGAGAGATAAGGATTTGGTTGTTTTTTTTTTTTGTTTTTTTTTTTCAAGAGGGGGGAATTGGGCAAATGGAGATGAAATTTGGGAAGAAATGAGAAATAGTGAGAAATAGTTAAATATTTACTCATCTGTAAATATTTCGGTCATTTTTCACATTTCTCTCTCAGATAAAGCTGCTGTTTTTCTTTAGTATTTGATTCTGTCTTTTTCTGTCTGTAAAATAATGTTTTGAACTAGAAATAGTTCAGAGGCTAAATTTCAAGGTTGGTGATGATTAACTAGATTGGTGGCTGAATATTAAAAGGTGCTATGCTTTTGTTTTTCTGTCTTATTTTCATGTCCAAATAGATGCAGATGCCAGCGCAAAACATGAGAGGTCATTTGTTTATATGCACACTTCTGTAAAGCCACCTTCTACTAAAGAAGAAAAAAGACCTGAGAGTCTGTTACACTCGGTGAGAATGGAGACATCCTTGAACCTCGCTGAAGTGACAGCAGTGTATTGATGGTGTGATTCGAAGAGGAGTGCAGACAGAGGGATAGATGGACTTCCCCCAGGGAGCCGTGGGTACGTACCAGGGAAGGTAGGGTTGCTCTGCCCAAGGGAAGGGAGGGGGATATGCTGCATAGCCAACTGGTGAAGCTTGGTCAACTGCAGGGTAGGAAGGAAGTTAGAGCTAACCAATCAAACTGGATTATTTCAGAGGAGCTGAACACTACAATACAGAGCCAATTTGAAGTTCACAAACATCACAGATGGTGTCAGTGTGAAAAGATTCTTTGCCCTCAGACAGCATGCTGGCAGAAGACGTCAGAAAATACAGTCACATTTCCTGGCTACAGAGCTACAACTGATTATAAACTTATCTTCATTTCCATTTCAATCAATGCATGCTGCTAGTGTCTGTTAGTGTTAGTCGTGTCAACAGATCAGGGTTACTGAAGTTTCATCTCTGCAGAATGGGGCACATATAGGGTGTATTGGTGGCTTGGAGGGAGTGGGCAGGAGTTGATCATTAAGACAGATGTCAGTCATTTAGATGAACATACTTACATCTTGATGTGCAAAAGCATACTGGCCTGGAATTGCAAACGCCTGGAAAAGATAAGCAATGACATGTTGGTATATAACTAGGTCGTGCAAACATGTTGCAACACGCCACTCAAATACAGTATGAAGAGCAGACTGAGGACAGTGAAAATCAATTCCCTTTTCCACTTTTACAGAGCTCTAATGTGTATAGATCTCGTGAAATTTCATCTAAATGTCATCTGCTGCTTTTTACCCTTGTAGACTTTGGGTGGAAATCCAATAACATACACTGATGTCTGATAGGTCAGAACAGGGTGTGCTTCAAAGTCGTGAATTTCACGCGCCGCAAAGGTTTCACACTGCAGGTCAATCATTGATGCAAATGCCAGTTCTTAACATCTCTGTCACATTCATATTTGGTTTCATACCTTGTAACATCATCATTATATTATCTTTCTGCTTTCAGCATAACAGAGAGTGGCAAAACTATACTTCTGATCAGTGTGACTCAGCTGCTACAGGATTAGTCAAAATCACAACTTAATCACTCCCATATGAATACTTACTGGTGCAGAGTGCTGTGGTGCTAATACTGCATGGGCTCCAACAGGTAGGACCTTGGGGCGGTAGGGAATAGTTGCTCCTTTAGGTGGAGACTGGAAACAGTCATGCAAGTCAAGGAGGCAGAAAATTGTAGGTGAGAGATGGCATTGGTGAATTTTACTCCCTGTTTTATAGCACTCACTGACTCTCTTTATGGTGCGTTCATCTGCTGAGCAAGTAACACAAATCCTTTTCAAGATTAAATGTTTTTACAGAGCTGATAATTCAGACTAAATTTGTGTTGTTATTTTTTTTTACTGATAGATACTAATGAAACAGTGAAATTAAGACTACATCCCAATTCAGTCTCAATTCTCTGTTTGCATTTGTAATAAATAAACACCACATGCTGCAACAAACAGCGCTCAACCACTGTTTTGCAACCAGACAGAAATAATTGAAATACTTGTAGGGCAACAGAGTAAAAAATTAAAGGTTACCTAAACACTGACACTTCACTTTTAGTAAAAACGTATAAGTGTTTATCTTTATACAACCCCAAATCAGAATCATTATTTCATATGACAATAAATGTCCATTTCTGTGGAACATAATACTTTAAACCTCGGCTGATGGCAGTTTGACAAAATGATGATGTTGTTTCAAACTGCCTATATGGTCATATGATCCAACTTGATATATGTTGGTATTTTAACAGGTGATGCGATGACAAAGCAGTATCCATGAAAGTTTTTGAGAAGCAAAGATGGGCACAAGATCCCGACTTTGTCAACAAATCGCTGAGAAAATCATTGAAAAGACTGACGCGTCATTTATTAACATCTCATGGAACCACATGGGGGAGGAATTACTGTGGGAAATTTTTGTCATGAATTACAATGTGGAGACACATCCACAAACCCCACTTAAAACATTACTGTGCAAAAAAAATAAAAATAAAAAAACAACCTGATGTTAAAACCTGTCCAGAGGCGATATTGACGTGTTTGAGCTTGAAAGCATCTGGGTTCAGCCATCATGCAATGGAAATATTTGTTTTGGCCAAACAAATCAGTATTCCAGACTCTGTTTTTTTTTTGTGTGTGTGTGTGTGTGTTTTTAAGAAGATGAACAAATGGGCACTCTCTGCTCCAAACCAAAGACGAGAGGGACCATCCAGACTGTTATCAGCAGCACGTCTGAAAGCAAGGCTCTGTGATGGTATGGGGTTGTGTTAGTGCTCTCAGTAAAGGTCATTTACACTCCTGTGATGGCAGCATTAATGCACATTAGTATATTTAGATTTTATAAATGTTGCCCTCAAGATGACATCCTTCCCAATGTTGTTGGAATGGGCTGCTTGCCTGAATTGCAAAAATGGATGTATATTAACAAATAAAGAGTATCTTTGGTTTATAAAGTCTGCGCAATGCGGTTTCTCTCCAGAATGTTTAACTGCTACGTTGATACGCAACACAAAACACACCAGCATCATAATAAACTCTCAAAAATTATACATTTACCACATATTTTGGTTACCTGCCTGTGCCTGTCTTTTAAAATCAGAGTGTGTCTTGTGATTTGTACTATTTGAAATTGTCACACAACTCAAAATGTGTAACTTACTATATTTCTGTATTTTAATTCTCCACAAATAACACATTGTGCCACACCAGTATTGTGCATTCAGAGAAACTGTCACAAAAGAGATGCAACATAACTGTAACGTAATGCATCTGTGAATCCCTTCAGTCCGGTAGAAACCCTCTTTTAACTCCTCTGGTCTGCGTTTTTACTTGCATTGACAGACTTTAACTTGTATCGTAGCCTACTTGTGCTGCGCTCGCGTCCAGTGCTAACTAGCACATCACAAATAGCAAGCACACTTTAAAAAAATGAACTCCGCTCAGTAGTTTTAGTCTGTTAGGAAACTGTGCGGGCCGTGGGGTGTTAGATAGAAACTAGAGAGTACGCTACTGTCCCATGGCAGCAACGAGTCGGCATAAACAATGTTGGTCCATAAAGAAATGTACCTCCTTGCGTTAAACACCAGAGGTGTGATGAATATTTCATGAGTTTAAGCAGAGGGCACCTGTAAACAAGACATAAGAAGTTCAACAGTGTCTACGCGGCGGTAAGAGAGGGTGGGTGCAGACTGTCATCACAGAACTCGAACCCAAATCTGATCCGGTGTTGCCCAAGACTTTTTACTTCTCTGCTCTGCTTTCAGTCAGACTTATTTGCGTTAGGCAGGGTTGGGGTTAGAGATTAAAAACACGTGGACTGGTTTAAATATCATGAGATACATCAACATAGTTTAGCACCATGTTGCAGGAACCCTGCCCTAAAAAACACCACACAATGTACGAGTCTTCATCAAGACACGGCTACATCCTGGACGTGTGGACAAATGTTCCCATTGCTCAAAATGCTAGACCCAGAGGTCCTTTTATTTATTTATGTTTTGTTTGTTTGTTGTTAAATTTTCACTTTGCTCTCTCGATAATTCTTCTGATTTAGGGTTGTACATAGCACACAAGGATGACTAAGCACTATGTCATTGCCCTAGCCATAAAAACAAAACAAACTGTGCCACTAAATATGTCCCAGCGCTTCTTAAACAAATGTGACGTAGGTGACACTGACATAGAGCTGTTGAACGTGAAGATCATCTGCTGCCTGACAGCGCTCACCTCCAGCATTACGGAGCAGATGTGTCTCACACACTGAGTGATGGCCTGTGGCGTGCCGGAGATTGTGACAGCCCTCTCTGTAGAGTCCGGCAGCATGTCTCCTGCCACCTGAACCTGAGCGCCTGTGGTCTTTACAGCACCAGACAACAGAGGAAACAGAGGCTATTTATTGCTGGAAAGCGCTCCCCATCATCCATATTGAAATGCTGTTTCAAGCACCCACAAATTACCCTGAAGGCATTTTGACATGCAGGGAGCAGCTGCAAGCCAAATGGCAATGTGTGCTTCAATATTTGAAGAGGCACACACAAATATTGCCCATTCAAATGAGCATTCAAACTCTACTGATCTTTACAGGCATAATAAAAGGGAGTTTTGCAAGCAATGACCAAGAACAAAAAAAAAAAAAAAAGTACATACGTATTGAGACAGAGAAAAACAAGAAATGTTTAACTTTTTTTTTTTAATACACATAGGTGTCAGAGCACCAGGGAGGAGGTTTTCTGCATCTGGTTGGGTGCAGAAAAACATCTCTCTGCTGGAAAATAAAAATGAAAAAAAGACTCCCACCTCTCTGATCTCTTTGATCTTTGAGCCTCCCTTGCCAATCAGTGAGCCACACTGACTCCCTGGGAAAACCAGTCGAAGTGTCACAGGGGGCTTGCTTGTCACGTTGCTGTTTGACATTGCTGCAGTGATATCCTAAGGGAAAACTCAAAAAATTTGTTGTCGCTCTTTCAGTGTTGACAGTACAGAAACACAACTTTGCTTGACACGTCTTTTTTGGTTGTTTGGCAACGCTGAAGGAAAGGAACATTTGCCATCTTTCAGACAGAAACATTCTTCCAATCTGTGGAACAACATGATTGATAGTTGGGCGAAAGAAATGGAGGATTTGTCACACACCTCTTCAAACTTCTGTGCAATCATGGAGAAAGCTCTGAAGATTCCCTCTGTGGGTCCTGTGATGGTCACAATCCTTTCAGGAGATGACCCCTCAGATATGTTGATGCGGGCACCACTCTAGAAACATTTATTCCAGCTTTGATTTGGTGTAACTAATCTTCCCAAAATTCATGAAATTGTGGGTTTTTTCCCCTTTGCTGATGGCAAGGAAAACGCTTACCTCCTCCCGCATTTTCTTGACCGTTTCTCCCTTCTGAAATCATGTGGGGAAAAACAGAGATTTGATTAGTTTTGTGAGGGAAAGCAACAATCACAGAAAGTCTGTACGGACTGAAGATGGCATGCAAAATGAGCCTACCTTCCCAATTATACTGCCAACTTCCTGTGAAAGTCAAGGCAAGTCAACTTTATTTATATAGCACATTTAAAAACCAAAGAAAACCTAGCAGCCCTCCCAGCAAGAAACAACAAACAAATCTTAACATTCAGAGCAGAATCTGGTCATTTGAATCACAAATCAATGTATTTGCCAGAAAGGGTATTACTAATAAAAATGCCGTGGATCATTTTGACTATTTACACATCTGTTGATTACCTTTCCGTGCATCAGCAGCCTCAGCGTCAGTGTAACATTCGGACTCCCGTCTGAAGCCATTTCTTCCTTGTCAGACATTCTCCGTTTATTCAAACCTTTAAAGTAAACACTCTGAAACAAGATATACATTGTCTATGAGCCAAAGGTGATTTAGAGTTTCAGGATGTTCAGGAAATGATGTGTAAAATTGAAGAGCAATATTCAAGTATATATGTCTGCTGTACAATTTATTTGTATTTAGCACCTTGGTGAGTCCTCCCTCAGGTATTGCTGTGTTTTATTTTGAGGTCAGGTTGTGTTGTGTTCATTTACACTGAACATCATCTTGAAATATTTCCAATTAAATCAAGCCATTACGGTTGCTCATGCGAGCTGCCTTGTCATACAGTCACATTACTACAGCTGCAGGGAATATGAAGCACATAATTTTACTGGGCTCAACCAGATTTTCCTGAGAAACAATTGCCAGACAGAGGAGAAGTAAGAGTTCTCATCACCACCGTGAAATCAAACCATGATAGAGATTTTACGTCTTTAATTGAGCTGTGACAGCTCATTACGTTAACTATGGTCAGTGAAGAGTGAATTAAACATTCTCCAAAGTTTGAACAGTCACTTTCATCTCGCTGAAGGAGCCAAACACCCTTTTAAGAATGTATCTGGGGAGTGATGCTCTCTGAAGAGTTGTGGACCATTGTTGTTTGTCTTCTGATCGTGTAGTTGAAAGCGGGTGAAGATAAGCCTATCACTATGTGGAATCTTCACATGGGACTGTGTCTTTAGTTCCGGCTAAATACAAGTTGTGTGACTCTCTTGGATAAGATAAGATACAAAGGAAGCCACTGGTTCTGCGGAGGCCTGAGAATCAAGTGATGTGTGTGTGACTCGTCTCCTAATAGCATACAGACACCACACAATGTCGCCTCTGTTGTGGCCGCGTATCCAATTCTTTGTATTTGCAGAACAATGTCTCGATGCAGTGCAGGACACGCAGCTGATTAAACCATAACAGACAGAGAAATGACTGCAACTCTATAAGGAAGCAAGGTCACAGCGTTTATTAGATCATCATGGATCTGAGAAGTGATTCCTGAATTTACTCTTCACGTGGTAAAGAATGCAGAGCTAATAGATGATCTAATATAAACAATGTAGTTTAACAAGAAACTGCCTGTTTTTTTGGATTAAGTAAGTGGTCACATGTGATTGCTTTAAACCTTAAAGCAAAGGACAGATTTACTTGCTCAGACGTAGGTGGTGGCAGAAGGGGAGGGAACACAATGCCACGCTATTGGCAAGTGTATACGAGGCGCGTATACCAGTTAATCCAGAGTTTAAATCAATCCTGCTCTAAGGATTTAGTATGTTTGGTCACATTTTCAAGCAATAGTTAGATATTTTGCTTTGAAAAAAAAGATTTGCGTCATAGTGGAGAGTGTGAAGAGAGAATAAAAACCACTGCTGCATAGGTGGAAACAGTCATACTTTGATACATTTAAAACTGAGCTGTAAAATCAACACATTGTGGTTGTGAAGGTGTTTGACAGACTATTCCTCTGACTAAAGGCCCATCACCTAATTTTCTTTATGTCAGGTCAGTGAGGGTGCACACCTTCTCTACCTTTGACTAGTTGTGAGATTCTTAAACTATATCAAGCAAACAAACAGAAATGCCCGTCTATCATCTATCATCCCCATGTGGATGTGAGTTGATGGTGCCCACTAGGTCTTCTCTCATAAACGAATCATCTGCGGACCCTTGCTGAGTCTTACGCCAATCCTAACCAATCTTATTCCAATGTTAGCAATGGGAAAGCGTTTTTTTCTCACGACTATTAAAGGGGGCGTGTTATTTGAAAAATTATTTTCTGTGGTTTAGAGAATGTATTTTGATATTTGAAGTGGCCAAAAACTTTCAAAAACCATAACTTAACACTACCTTGGTCTGAAAAATACTCAGTGAGCTCCTCATATTTGCAGGGTACTGTGACATCACAGACCAAGATCACCGAAGAGAAGAATTATCCGGCCACCCCATCGTTATCTAAACTTTCTTTACATCATGTTTAGTGATTTTGCTGTACCCCAAAAGTGGTTAGCACAAAGCTGTGACACCCGTTTCAATAAAAGCACACCCCATGGGACACGTGGGAGGAGTCGAGTGGCTGACTCCACTCGCTAAAGACCAGGTGATATGAACAGAGGTGTAAAAAATATGGTTTTAAAGGGAGCTTTTGTAGTGAATCTTAGAGGTATTTTCACCAAAGCATGGCAAAGCCAGTTATGTCTCCTTTTATTAACCCTTTTCAACCACCCTGCAAAGCTAAAATTCATCAGTGCTGCAACAAACGGACACCTTTGGACAGCTAGCTGTCTCACAACTGCTGTTTCTGAGTTTGTGTTCTCGTCTGTACTTTTGTTCTTGTGAACTTATGAACTTGTGGTTAAACTTCGTCAGCTTATGTACTGTTCTATTATCAAGTCCAAACTCAGTGTGTTTGGGGTTGAAAAAATGCCTCTGGTTGTTGCAAAGCTAAGCTAAAATGTCGTGCTGTAGTTATAAGAAAAAGAAAAAGAAAAAAAAAAAAAGGTCTTAGCAACAATTAGATTCCCTTTTTTGATACTTACACAAACCAATAAATACAGAACTGTCTGCCGCCATCCCACACCTGAAAAAAGACCACAAATTAATGTTTAATTAAAAATGCCACCATTGACACCAGTCAATATTCAACTATTGAAACAGATTTAACATATTTAATGTTCTTACTTGACTAAGCTTATGGACTTAATACAAACAATATCTTTAATAGGTGAGGAGAGACTTTGTGCTCACAAAAGGTAGCTTCCACATCCTCCTCTCTGTGTAATATTACAAAATTACAAAGAAAACATCAAATAAACAGCAACATCCCTCTGTAATCCTATAGGCCCGGATTTATTTAGTTAATGCTAAGACCCTTTTGACCTATTTCTGTCACCTCCAGCAAGACAGCGCTCAAGACTTCCAAACAAAACCCTGGTGCACAACAGCGCCCACAGAGAAAACATGATAAAACAGATAATGTAGAGGAGCTCAGCTCCCCAAACACTGATACACAGACGTGTGCTTCAGACAATGATAATAAAAAAAAAATAAAAAAAAATAGGGTCTTGAACCTGGAGGGAAATGGAGAACAATGTCTAAGTGGATTACTTGGGGGATTTTATTTTACAATGTATTCAAGATCTGAGACAACAATGCTTGAAGATTTTGAATTTGAAGATTGCATTACGTAAAATTATTATGGTCCAGCTTAGAGACAATGTTCAAATCAAACAGTCCCTCCACGTGTTTTGATAAAACATGTGTCCAATATTTATCTTTATGAGAGAAGTAATACCCTCTTAAATATCTAGAGTGAAGACTATTTATAGCTTTTTGTGAGCCACCACATTTCAGACGATAAGCATGAGGCACCACAGCACAGCATTTCAACACAATGGTTACTATATTAAAGACACATCACCTGGGTAGTTTTATGTGTTGATTATTTCTGGACCAAAGCGAGAAGTTCCAAGAACATAACATTTACAGCACAGCACAGTAGAGGAAAACAACCAGCTCAAATTATCTCAGCCTGATAGGAGTCAGGGGTAGCGCATTAAAACAAAGACTCACTTTGTTTAGCTGCTATTAAAATTACAGTACCAACAACTTCAAGTTTGTTTCTGGTTTTACATCAGAATTACTGTACTCTACAACTATTTTAAAGGCGAAACCTGATGTGTGAATAGTCAGGTCCTTGCAGTTGTGTTCAGTGAGAGGCCTAAAATCCAGAAAGAATCATTAGTATAAAGTACAAACCTTGGATGCAAAATTCTTGGTTCCCCTCTTTGGTTGTGGCTTTCTCCAAATGACTGGTCGTTTAGTTTGAAGTCCTTGTTCAATGTTTGCTCCCTTTGTTGTCAGTTATCCACAGAGTGGACAGATGGCTCCCTATGCCCTCAGACCGGCTGGAGCGAAGGCAGGCTTTGCTATTAGTCCCTCAGCTTAGCCCAAGATAAGCCTCTACGCAGGGCAAGTGAACCCGCATCTCTTGCCTAATACTCCCTGTCACAGCCACCAAAGAGGCGTTCCTCTGCACGAAGATCCACAAGCTGAAGGGGCCTGGCAGGGCAGGGCAAGAAGGCGCATCGGCTGGACACCGTCCAACACAGAAAGAACAATCTATAGTTACAGCACCATAACAAAAGAAAAACAAAAACCCTGATGGATCAAGCCTTTTGCAGTCATCAACACAGAGAGGCTGTGAGGAGAGGCTTTGTTAATCGATGTTTCTTTGTGGCTAACAACTCTGCATGACTGCTGTGTCTGTCATTAGATTTTCGGAGTGCTTCCTGCCTGGACAGGGCCGGATTTTCCTTAAAATAAGTCTCCCTGCATAAAATTGGTGCTTTGTACAAGGAACCCAACTAATTGAGTACTGGGAAGGACAATGAGGCGTTTGAGGTATTTAGTGATGTTAAGCACAATGTCTTCATGGGGTGCTTCTCCCCCCTCACGGCCTCTGCCCTCCCCCACGCCAAGCCCTTCTGCCCTTGTAATGAGGCCATACTGGATACAATACAGCCCTTCTGCACAAAAAATGTATTCAGCTGGGCTCTAAAATGGTGAAGGACATGAATCAGTGAAGCATAAGTGGCATATTTAATTACCATTCAGTGTGTTGCACAGAGAAAATAATGGTCTCATGGCTGTTTATCAGACATCTAAGCAGGACACATTTACTTCACGAGGACTTCAACACAATTTCCAGGTTGTGTCTCTAATTAAAAGGACAAAATGTTCTCTTGAGAACAGAACAATCTTCACTTTTGAGCATTTTTGTTTCCAAGTTGTAGACCTGGTTAGAGGTTAAAGAATGAAGGTCAATAAAAGTTATGTAAAATGCAACAGAAATGCGTACAACAGTGTGACATTTTGCGTGCAAACTCCAAGCAGAACCACAACAATGCTGCCAACGCTGTGAAAGGCATGAAATGAAGTATGTGACGCTTGTTTTTTTATCCCTTCTGAGACCATGAATGATCTGGTATTTCATCCTAATCACCTGTGACTAATTTCGTCTCCTTCCTGTACATTGTGTGTCAGAAAGATTACAGAGTCAGGGATTAAATGTAACTGGATTACTCCAAAATGATTACTGAGGGCTGCTGCTGTAATCAGTTACCAGAAGCAGGGTAGATTACAGATGTCTGAAAACGGAGGATACTGGTCGTGCAGTTGTCTGTAGTCCTGGTTAAAATCCTGGTTGAGGCGCTTCTTTTTGGCGCTTGCATGTATGTTCTCCCACAGTCCAGAGGGTTGATTGGGTCGATTCTAAATTGCTTGTATGAGTGTGTGATTGACAGGTGCAACCCCCCCCCCCCCCCCCCCCCAGGATTTAGATAAAACAAAAGAACAACAAGGCCAGACCCCCAGGACAAGCACAGATGTCCAAAACATGATTCTTAAAGTGGAATTTTAGCAAAAACAAGATGATGTTGGAGAACTGACATCTGTGGAGTCCAAAACACGCATCATACAGTTACATAAAAATACAATCATACAACTGAGCAAGTCTGGACTCATCAGATGCAGCCTTAACCATTGCCTTCATTCTGTCTGTTTAATGCTGTGATTCAGTCACGTACCAGTGTGTCACCATAATACTAGCAGCTGTGATCGACCCAATTATAACAACAGAAAATTAACTTTTTGATAGGCTGTTATCTGAGATCTGTCTCCTAACAGATAGATCTTAGAAAAGAAGTCGAGGGAAATACTGAGCCATTCCAGCCGCTCAGGGCCTCGACAGCTTTTACCAACATACTTCTAACATAGTGGGCTCCACAACAAAAAGACAAGGGGGGCAGAAGTTCACTGCTGACATACCTGACAGCCAATCATTAGCTTGGTATATAGGGGCACTCACACTTCCAACTAAGATAATATTCTGTTAGTTTCAGAGTCTTGGAGTGTGATTATATCTGTGCATAATCTCATGCTGTGTGCACTTTCCTCTTCCTCCCTTATTACTTCCTGCAGTCTAGGCCAGTGCTCGGTCAGTCTCTTTGCCACAGCAATTTTAAATTAGATGATTAACTACTAAAAAAGAGAAGTAAAAGGTTTGAAAATCTCAGTCAGTTTTGAAATGTATCTCCTATAATCATGGATAAATGCAGGACTCGTGTAAGGCAACCAGATGGGTCTGCTGGCCTTACATCAATGTAAAAGTGTTTTGTTTGATGAAATCAACATGTTGTATTGTTTTTATTTAATTATATCTGTACAGCATGTGCTTTATAAATGAATTTGACATTGACATTGACAAAAGCAATAAAGTTGCTATTATGAAACTTATCTTTTTGATTAAAAGTTCTGATATCATTTCTAAAGTCATGCAAACATGGCAAACATAGTAAATCTTCCACTAACACACAAATGCACATAGTGGCGACTGTCGTGCACTAGAAATTTTGTCTCCATGCATCTCCTTCTAATCATCTAAGAATGCTCTATTTGTCCCTGCTATATTTAAAAGAGGACATCCTGGGATTTCTTTTGATCTCATGTGATAGGCTAAGATGCCAGGAGCCTTTGCTTCTTTTCCGTCCAGACAGGCCAGCAAAAAGACAAGAACGTTTTACAGAAAACTGAGATGTGAGTCAAATGCTGTGCAGGCTTATTCTCATCATAGTAATAATACATTTTTGTGCTTATTGAAATATCAGGTAGGATATCCATCAGCAGATTGACAATGTGTGTTTCAAAATTACAGTCATCACATGAAGTCAGTAAATGTGGACACCAACAGTTTAATGGTACTAAATTACTTTAATGACTCCCCACTGTTGTAGGACACAGAGAGACAAGCAATTATTTGGCAAATATAACTACAGGACATTCAGATTTACACCTCTCGGATTATAGGTTAGGTGAAGATGATTGTGATCTTGTATATATACAAGGCGGTGGTAAAGAAAAAGAAGAGGAAGAGCTTGCAGGAGAAAAAGATGAGCAGAGAGATAGCGACAAAAACAGACCGATTCCATCAGTGACAACCGGGGACATTTTCCTCTGTGGAATAGGATTGGTGCGTATATATTACTTAGTTCCACAATAATATGTTCATCTCTGCAGATATAATATAAATTCAATATGTAATTACGATAGCTGATTCCACAACAAGACTCCCATAATGTACAGATATCACAGTGTTTCAGTGATATCAGTGATCCTTCAGAGATTTGAGAATGTTCCAAGTTATGCTTTTCAAAGTGATTCAAAAAGTTAAAAAAAAAAAAAACTCCTCCTCCTCTGCTCAAAACTTCAGTATAACATAGAAGATAACAAAATATGCATTGCTTAGTATTGCCAACTGCATATACAGGATTCCACCGAAGAGCAGTAAATGTTTCACAATGTTTTATTATCCTGAACTGTACAGGAGAGCGATGTGAAACCGATGCTCCTGGCAGTGAACCCCAAGAAAACTGCCGGCCCAGACGGAGTATCATGCAAGGTGCTCAGAGCGTGCGCCTACCAGCTCGCCCCCACCTTTACCAGGATTTTTGACCGCTTCCTGGCCCAGACAGTTACCCTGCCTAAGTCCTGCCTAAAATCAGCAACAATAATCCCAGTGCTGAAGAAGGCTCCCATCACCAGCCTGAACGATTCCCGTCCAGTAGTCCTTACTCCGGTAATCATTAAGAGCTTTGAGAGAATAGTTCTTCAGCACATCAAGAACTATCTCCCCCCAGACTTCCACCCTCACCAGTTCGCATATCGTGCAAACAGATCCACAGAGGACGCCACTGACGTATCTCTCCACTCTATGTTGAACCACCTGGAGCAGCAGCCAAGCTACGTCCAGATGCTCTTTGTGGACTGCAGTTCGGCCTTTAACACAATAATCATGGACAGTCTCATCATAAAACTGGGCATTCGTGGCCTTCCCCCTTTCACATGTGCCTGGATAAAGGACCATCTTACCAACGGACCCCAGACTGTCAGACTTGGCCCCCGACTCTTTTCCACCCGCACACTGAGCATCGGCTCCCCACAGGGCCGTGTGCTGAGATCCCTCCTTTACTGTCTCTACACCCATGACTGCAGTTCGGCCCACAACAACAATCTCGTCGTCAAGTTTGCTGACGACGATGCAGTGGTCGGACTCATCTCAAAGGGTGATGAGGCAGCTTACAGAGAGGAGGTCCTGAGGTTGGCAGCCTGGTGTGCAGAGAACAACCTTTCTCCGAACACCAAGAAAATCAAACAGATCATCACTAACTTCAGGAAGCACAGCATCAACCCAGCCCCTCTTTACATAAACGGTGAGAGTGTGTGGAGAGGGTCCCCACCTTCAGGTTTCTCAACATCTCTGCCGACATCTCCTGGACAGAGAACATCACAGCAGTCATCAAGAAGGCTCAGCAGCGGCTACAGTTCCTGAGAGTCCTCAGGAAGCACAACCTAAACTCCAACCTGCTGCTGACCACTGAGAGCCTGCTTACATACTGCATCACAGTGTGGTACGGCAGCTGCACCGTTGCAGACGGGGAGAGGCTCCAGAGAGTTGTAAAAGTGGCACAGAAGATCATCGGCGGCTCTAGGTAGGTAGGTAGGTAGGTAGTAGGTAGGTAGGTAGGTAGGTAGGTAGGTAGGTAGGTAGGTTAGGTAGGTAGTAGGTAGGTAGGTGGTAGGTCGGTCGTCGGTCGGTCGATCGCTCGCTCGCTCGCTCTCGATCGCTCGCTCCCTCGCTCGCTCGCTCGCTCGCTCGCTCCTCGCTCGCTCGCTCGCTCGCTCTCTCGCTCGCTCGCTCGCTCGCTCGCTCGCTCGCTCGCTTCGCTCGCTCGCTCGCTCGCTCGCTCGCTCGCTCGCTCGATCGATCGCTAGATAGATAGATAGATCGCTAGCTAGATCGCTAGATAGCTAGATAGCTAGCTAGATCCTCAGGGCTGTGTACCTTGGATTGACTGCTGGTATTGCCGAACTACTTAGATGATATGTCTTTGTGCTGTTCAGTGTCATAAGAGACTGATGCAACCGGTTTAGGCTTGGTCTGGAAGAGTTTGGGATGAAGCTCACTTCTGCCTCTTGGACCAACCGCATCCTCCAACCAAGCAACTTTAATTTTGGATGATTTCAGGACCCTCCCAAGTTGACTAACTGAACCATTAGCCAACAACATCTGCAGCGGAGTTGGCTGTTCGCACCATGGCACCTTGCTTCAGAAAACCTATGGATGCTGTGGCAGCACATTTGTCTTGTACTTCTAATCCATAAAGATAAATCACTCTGATCTGGGTCTGTGATGTCACAACCATATGCAAATCTGAATGGCTCAGTCAAACACAACTTGAAGAATATTTTTAGACTTATTTTGCCCCCCAACAAATCCACAAGCTCACGTTATGATGTTTTCTTGGCCCCTTTTAAAAAAGAATTTCGGCCAAACACTCATAACTTCATGTTATACTCAGATGTCAAGCTAAAAATAAAACATAAATCAAATAAATAATACATTTGTCACCCTTATAATGCGTTTATCACATGACTATAAATAAGTAATTTCACGCTTTTTTGTGAGCTTATCAGAGTGATTGAAGAGACTCCCCGCGTGCCAGTGTGTCGCGTGTTTACGTGACCCTCCCACGGGACTCGGGGCGGCGACCTCAAAGCCTCGCCGCTGGTTACTGGACTTGGACCTGGATTATGTCCTGACTTCGCAAGGCTGGACGTGACTTTTGAAATGGGAACACCAGCTCCGGCGCCACGGAAACCTCTGCAGCGTTCCTGACCGATGGATTTCTCCAAACTCTGTACATTTGAAACTTTTCAGCAAGTCTGCAGTCAGTATGGCTACGGGAGAAACTTTCGCGACGTCGTCGAGCAGGAGTTCTCGAGGACTAAAGGTAATGAGCGCGCGTCCGGCCCGGAGCGTGATGGTGCGGCTGTCTGAGCGCTCACGCGGCTTCTCTGCTCTGAACAGGACTCACATATCTGGACCATGCCGCGGCCACGCTGTACCCCGAGTCTCTGCTCAGAGACTATTTCCAGGACATTTCAAGTAATGTCTACGGTGAGCCGAGACACTTAATTCCAAGCGCTATTTTTTTTTCCCCGTGTGGTTATTTTTCAGCCAGCAATTTTCTCATTCTCTCAATAGGAAACCCTCACAGCCACAACCCGAGCAGCACGTTGACGCATGACACAGTGGAGCGGGTCAGATACAGGTGAAGTCATTACCTGCTCTTCATTAATGGGCTGCGGCCTCTGTTGAGTCCTACTTAGCTGGAATGAATGAGTCAAAACAAAACATTTTCTTACAGGGTATTGCAGCATTTTAGCACCACCCCTGAGGAGTACTCTGTGATTTTCACTTCTGGTTGCACAGCTGCTCTCAGGCTGGTGGCTGAGAGCTTTCCCTGGAGTCCACAAGCGGAGGGTGAAGTGGGAAGTTACTTCTCCTATCTCACTGATAACCATACCTCCGTCATTGGCATGAGAGGACTGACGTCTGCCCTGGGTGTAGTTGCCCTTCCTGTCTCCGCACAGGAATTGGAAAGCAGGGCAAAGCATGTGGCTCAAGGTGAAGATGTTGTTTGCCAGACACCACACCTGTTTTGCTACCCAGCACAGAGCAACTTCTCTGGGAAGAAGTATCCCCTTAGCTATGTGAGAGGCATCCAGGCAAGACGCCTTTACCCAGCATGTGACCACCAAGGCCGCTGGTTTGTGCTGCTTGACGCAGCCTCACATGTCAGTTGTTCCTCTCTAAACCTACAGGACTGCCCTGCTGATTTCATCCCCATCTCTTTCTACAAGATGTTTGGCTTTCCTACAGGTCTGGGGGCTCTTCTTGTCCGCAACGACACAGCAGGCATACTAAAAAAGACTTATTTTGGAGGAGGCACAGCAGCAGCTTACCTTTCTGGAGAAGATTATTTCGTGCAGGCGGAGAACATTTCTGACAGGTAAAGTTTTACACAAGCATCATAAACCCTACATGTTTTCTGAGAACTCACAAATCTGCCTCTTTATTCTGAAATGCCACACTTTTTTTTTCTTTCTTTTTTTTTTTTTTACATGACAAAGATTTGAAGATGGCACTGTATCTTTCTTGGACATCATTGCTTTAAATCATGGGTTTGAATCTCTTTACAGGATCACAGGTACTGTGACAGAGCTTGATGATTGATAGAGGAGGATTAAATCCATCTTTTAATAGCAAAATCATAATGCATATGCAGGTTGTTCTTAATGATAACCTGCTTCAGGGTAATAGTAAAAGCATTACCATCTTTATCCCTTTTAACTTGCAGGAAGCATGCACAATATCCAACAGCACACATTTGGCTTGGCACGCTATACTTATATGCTGCTCTCAAGTCTTTGCCATGGCAACAGGAGACCAGTGGCTCAGATATACACCGACGGCTGGTTTGATAGTCCAATCACTCAGGGATCGATCCTGAACTTCAATCTCCTGGATTCTAATGGACAGATAATTGGATATTCACAGGTTCATATAATTAATGGGGCTCATTTCAGTGTCATAACAGTTTAGTTATTGCTTGGTATGGGAAGTTATGGGGAGTTCTGGTAAATATCACAGCAAATCATGCTTTGTTCTCAGGTGGACAGAATGGCCAGCTTGTACAATATTCATCTGCGCACTGGTTGCTTTTGCAACACAGGGGCCTGTCAGGCCTTCCTAGGAATTACTAACCAGCAGATGAGGAGAAACTACCAAGTGGGTGATGAGAAAATAGGAATAAAATGTTTAAGCCTGATAAGGATGTGTACAGGTAGAAATGAAACACTTCCTTTTTCCCTTCAAGGCAGGCCATGTCTGTGGAGACAGCGTGGACTTGGTGAACGGCCAGCCAACCGGATCTGTGCGCGTGTCCTTTGGCTACATGTCAACGTTTGAAGACTGCCAAAAGTTCCTGAACTTTGTTGTGGAGTGCTTTGTCGAGAAACCGGCCACGGTGGACCACGTGAAACTGCAGAAGCTAAGAACAGCAGAGGCCACACCAGAGGGATCCGACAAACGCCCTTCAGGTGAAAAAACTGTACACACTGTAGAAACTGTAAATGGAGAAATGCATAAAACCGTTGAAGAGAAGGTCACAGAAGAATCACCGAAGGCATCTGGACACAGAGACTCAGACAGCAGCGAGGAGGCTTACGTTCTGACCAACATCTACATATATCCCATCAAATCTTGTGCTGCCTTTGAGGTTCGAGCACATCCCACATTTTCTGTTCATCCTTTTCTTTTTTTTTTTTTTGTTTGTTTGCTTTCTTCCACTGTGGGTGTTTTGATTTGACTCTGTGCTGTTCTTCATGCAGGTCCACGACTGGCCAGTGGGACCGCTGGGTTTACTGTATGACAGAGGCTGGATGGTGGTTAATGGAAACGGCGTGTGCCTGAGTCAGAAGAGAGAAACACGTTTATGCCTCATTTGCCCACAAGTCCACCTTCCCTCAAACAAATTGTTCCTTCAGGCAGCAGGTCAGCTACTCTGTGGATGACTCACTGAAAATATATGCAATGTTCACCAAGAAAAGTCTCAATCAGTTGCATTTTCTCCTGTAAATTTATGAAAGGTTTTTTGTTTTTTTTCCGTCTACCCCCGACCCCCCCAGGCATGGATACCATTTCAGTACCTTTGGAAAATGACACTCGACTGCAGTCAAGCTCCCGCGTGTGCCACAGTAAAGTTTGCGGGGACAGGTATGCCGGCAATGTTACGACTTTTGAAAGCAGTAGATGGAAGAAATAGAGCAAAACAAATCCTTTGTTCCTTATATTTCTCTTCTATCACTGCTTACTCGGTGTTCCTTGTGCTCCTTTTTGTAATTTCTTTGTGGATTACGATATAACACCTCCCTTTCTCACCCTCTTGTGAAAGTCCTGTTGCCTGCTACTTTTCATGGACAAAACAAAGGGTGAGAGATATTAATCATCTCAGATAGATCCCCCCCATGTGTTTGTCACAAGTTTTATAAAGAAAAGCTTTTCATCTAGTGGGTTTTACAGTATGCAGCTTCGAATATGTGTAGATGTCCCTGGGGGCCTTCTGAATAAAATCCCTCTCTTTCCTCCAGGGTGGAGACTGTCGACTGCGGGGACGAGGCTGCATCGTGGCTTTCAGACTTCCTCGGACAGCCGTGCCGCCTGATAAGACAAAGTCCCGATTTCACCCGGGTAAAGAAGAAGCGATCAGATGAAGGTATCCACATTGTCACTTCAGGTAATTTGCCTTGCTTGTCCTTGTTTGCACTAAATTATCTGATAATGAACAAAGTCAGTCCAACTTGTGGTTGTGATTAAGTTCCCTGTTCCTGGTCTCTTGTAATTAAGATTTGATATGAACTGCTATTAACATTTCATCGTCACAGGTGTTAGGTGGAACTGGAAACCATGACTATAGAAGCACTAAAAGTAGATATACAGAAGCCACTGTTCTCACAAAAAAAAGCTCACAAAAAAGAGAATGACTTCTAATATTTATGCGATTTCTCTGACTGTGGTGACAGGTTTTGTGCAGCAACAGCTCATTCCTCTGTACAGAAAAATATCCTCTCTGAGATGTTTATGGGTTGTGACACTGCTAAATTTATGTTATTCTGCAACATTTCTACTGGATTAAAGTCAGGGCTGCAATACAACATTAAGATCAGTGTTGTTTTCCCAGACACAGTGTCTTGGCGCATGACCGTCTTTCTCTTATGTTTGCGGACAGATGTCCTGACGTTTTTTTTTCTTTAACATTTACTGCAGTGTGTTAGCACGCTCACCCTACAAGTAGAAGGTTCCCGGTTCAAGTCTTGCTTTTTTTTTGTGGAGTTTGCATGTCCTCCCTCTGTCTCCAGATGCTCCAGCGTCCTCCCACGGGCCAAAAGCACCCATATTTGGCTGATTGGTGATTCTAAACTGTTTGTAGGTGTGAGTGTGAGCATGCAAGGTGGTATGTCCTAGTGGTGGACTGGCGACCTGTCCGGGGTGTCCCTGCATCTTGCCCAAAAACACATCAGTTCCTGCAAGAAAATAAACACAAACCATGCTTCCTCCACCACCATGTTTCACAGCTCTATTAAATGGTGTGCAATGTTACCATTTCCTCTCTAAAATTATTTTAAATATAATTTACATAATCTACATGCATCCACTTCTGGTTGTAGACGTTACTGCTGATCAACCATGATGACAGTGACGTTGAAACCTTTAAAGGTCTGAAATAAATGGCAATTTTATGCTCTTCTATAGGCTCTTATATAGACTTTGATGCAATTTTGTGGTACTTATGGACATATTTTATGTTTATAAAGTTATTATTTGTGTTTGTAACTCTGGTCAGGGCAAAAATTTAAATCTCAAAAGTTTCTTTACTTGGTTAAATAAAGGTTAATAATGACTGTCCTGCAATGAGTAAATGATATTTGAAACATTTTTATGGTGATTTTTCATTTAATTTAACTAGTGGTACATGACAAATTTATAAACTGTGGGGTACAAATGCTGTGAAATAAGCGAAATATAACACGGACAACATTAGTGTAGTTGTATTTTCTTTGAGAAAATATTAAAATAGTCTACACAGTAATGAGACGTATGCTGGCAGCGGTCTGTTCTGTTTTATCGGCGCAGCAGAAATGATGCAATGAGCAGCTCAGGTGATGAACTCAGAACATAGTTTTCTACTGAATGTGTTTAAAATTGAATAGTGCAAAGCTGTGATACAGATATTGAAACAGGCACAGCAGGTGGAGGCTGCAGGTGGTGTAAAAATAAACTGGCTGATATGAGTGGAGATGTGTGAAGAAACGGTCAATAACGGTGCTTCTGTGCTGTATTAGTGTAGTATTTTATCCAAAGGTTGTCGTAGACATGTCATAAATACCTCAGTAAATTGTGTCTGCCTTTGAAAAAGGGGATAATATGTCTCTGTTAAAGAAATAAGACCTAAAACGTAAAAGAAAATAAAAACTATTTCTGGCAGAAGGTGCTTTGGAAATGCACAATATAAGAAGAGTTTTCTTTTTTAAACATGAATCATTATAGTAGACTAAATAATATAATGAACCTCTAAATGACCGTTGTAACAGCGCTTCAAAACCGAACATGTTTGGAGTGGCATTGACAAATCAAATTGCATTAAAGGAGCACCAATGGATGTTTGCGATTGCATGAAGCACCATGGGAGGTGCAGGATCCAGCCTTTCATGATCTTGTGTAAACTAGACACCACTTTTAAGGATGTTTCTGTACCTGCTGCAGAGACTTTGACCAGGCTTTTTTAATTCTTTTAAAACTTGCTTTTTGCTTGTCTCATGATTGTTAGTTCATGTAAAAGTTCAAGCATTAAAAAAAAAGATACATTTCTATACATTTCTTCCATCCTTCATTTTCCGCAGTGCAGTGGATGCACTATTTCCTATCATCCTGGTTGGCTGGTTAAGACCCGTACCTTTTATCGCTTGTAATCCAGGCTTTTCTGGTGAATATTTGTCTTCAAACTCAGCGTGAGATTCTTCGGATGACATCATCCAGGATATTTCCTCAGGTTTAATGTTGCTCCCTGCAGCATTAAGCACCAGTCTACAACTGTTTTTCTCATGCTGAGTAATTCTCCCCACCAGAAGTGAATCAACCTTCACTGCATCAATCTACAATATCTCTGCCTACATCAGGCTGGTGCTGGGAATGCGCCATGTGGATGAGCAGGGCTGCTCTGTGACATCACGGAATCCAAAGAAATTCTGCCCTGAATGTTTTTTATTACATATAGATCATTCACTAGATGAGCCAGTTTCTATTGAATTATCGTACCTGGATATCAGTGTCTAGAATAATTCATGTTTTGTTGTATATACTGATATATCTGAAGGTCCATTTAGTAGCTGTTTTTTCTGCTCCGGTTGTTGCTGAATTGTGAAATTCCTTCTGATTCTTTCACTTCTGAACATTTTAAGGAGACACTGATGGAAGATGTTTATTCCTCTTACCCATAATTAGCTCTCTTGTACTCAATTGCAAGTACAGATTTTCATCATTATTGACAAATTCACTTGACTGACTGTTTCCGGTGTTTTTATTTGAACGGGATCTCAGTTATTTTCCATTTTCTTAGGAAACAGTCTGCAGAGACTATAAATCAGAATGTTTTCCTCTAATCAAACAAATCACAGAAGTAATATTACATCTTTCTTTTACAGCTGCCACCTCCCTGTTCCTGTCGCTGGTGAATGAAGCTCAGTATCTCATGATCAACCGTGCCAGCGTGGCGCTCATTCAGAATCTAATGAGCAGCAGGTTTGAACACGTGAGATGTTATTCAAAATACACACTGCTCCAGGATGCGTCCGTACATTTACATTACAGTGGCTCATTTATGCAGCATGGCAAAATAACGTGCAATTTTCACATTCACCCTCTCAGGCAGGATGGCTGTGAGGGCGATGAGCTCCTTGTCGCACAGAATGTCATTAGGCGCTTCCGAGCCAATTTAGTCATCGCTGGAGTAGAACCATTTGAGGAGGATAATTGGTCACACTTGATTATTGGCAACACTCGATTCGTGGTGAGCTGACACTTTGAGATAAGCGATGAAATACATTAAAAGATTTTTTTTTACAGAAATGAATGTGCTCCCTGTGTGATAACCCAAAAGGTTGCAGGTCAATGTGGAAGATGCCAGATGATTGGAATAGACCAGGACACTGGGGCCAAAACAAAGGAGCCGCTTATGTCCCTGTCAGCCTACCGCACTGGAAAGGTTGGTCAGAAACAGTTACTGCTCATTATGCACATGCTGTGTGTGTGTTTGTCCATCCTCAAACAAAGATGTGAACATGCATGAAAGAAGTTTTCAATGTCTTTGTTCTTTTGTGGATTTCAGGTGACGTTTGGTGTGTACCTGACTCACCAGACTCCTCAGGGCTCCGCCGTAGCCAGTGTCCTCTCTGTTGGTTCTCCGATACAACCTGAGCCGCGAAATAATAATTAAGCGCTCTTCGATGATCCATCTTTGTTTGTTTTGGTAACATCCAGAGCCCTTTTAAGGCTCCTTTTCTTCTGCAAACCCTGAAGATCCCTTGCCAGACACTGTAGTGAACGTCTATGTTTCTTCGTTTTTGAATCTGAAATGTTTAACTCAAATGTGAAGCTTTATTAATAGAAAAAAATTGGGGAAAAAAATGGAAAAATCTCCCAGTCTTAAAATGTGCATGACAAAAATACAGCAGAAATGTCTGACTGTTGTTTAAAGCAGCACAAAGGAACTTTGGCAGTTTAAGGCCCAGCACGTCCCTCTGCAGACATGGAGGTTCAGTCAGATTTAGTTGGTCACTCATGATTTCATTCATCTTTAGTTTGGAGATGTCTGGATCAGTCACCTCTGCCATGATGTCCACTGTGGCTTTGTGAGCTAATTTAATTACAAAACTGTTGCAAAAGAAACAACAGTGACGGGACTATTTTTGCCAGTACTTAGAATGGGAAAGAGTTGAATGAAGCTTTCTAAAAGTAATCAAATATTCCTTCAAATGAAATTGAAACTGAAACTCAGGTTTAAACTGCTATTTGTTCCAAACATATTACTTCTGTTATATATAAAGCCCGAAACCTAAAGCATATCATTTATTTCCCTGGAATGGAAAATCTACCAGACATTCAATACATGCTCCCAAGATGGCCTTCAACTTCTGCACAAGCCAGAACAAGCAATAATGTGAAAAAGATGGAAAATTTGTAAGAGTAAGGTTACTTTATCACGGCCACGTGAAATTGTTCACAGATTGGCATTCTCATGCAATCCATGCTCCTCTAATCTGTCGTGTTTGCTCCCGAGCATTGTTCATTTTGTGTTGTTAGAGTTGGTATGAGGTGAATGCTATTCCATTAAGATCTGCATGTACCAGCATAGTCTATTGGTGTGTACCACATATATACATGGTTATAAATATTTATGAAAGAAATACGGATTTAAATACACGGTTTTGGTAAGAAGGAAAAGTGACAAAATCTTAACAGTATGTCATACACTTTAACATTTGTGTGCCCACCTTTAGATTTGATAATGGCCTGCAGTCATTGTGGCATCAGTTCAGTAATTGTATGTGACGTCACAAAAAAGGGACATTGTTCTGACCCAGAAGTGTTGAAACGTGCAGTTCATCAAATGACCACAAGGGGCTGGCTCCAAACGTGAGTCAGTTTCTATTGACCCCCATGTTAAAATGGCAAACTGCACAGCCTTTCAGAGCCACACATACAGAATGGTTCAAAAAGCAGTTTTGGTCCCCGTAGCTAGATTACATATCCATGGTAACTAACAGTTGTGAATATTTTTATCTACCTCATTAGGTAAAATGATCTAAAGCCATGACTGTATGTATAAGTAGCGGCAGGATTTGTTTGTGAGTGAGTGCAGTCCTCACTTCAGATGTTTTGTAGCAGCACCTGAGACGCAGACGGGATTTGATCAGAATGAATGAAATGATGTTAGTTTGCATCACAGGTTAACATGAGCCAAATTAAACGGATACCTTGTGGTGACTAATGTGAGGTGGGTGTATTTCAACCACCTGACAGCCTTCGTCAGTCAGCTCATTTGAGAATGTTTGGACTAACTGGAGGTTCAACAGGACTAGCTTTTGCCATGATGCTGGCAACCAGAGCTCCAGGAGCTGAGTGCCTAACGCACTCTCATACACATCTCAAAGGTGAGGTCAAAGTCTGGACTGTGGTGTCCAGTCCCACTATAAACATTATGTCACATATTTCTTGACCCTCTTCATTATAATTTCATCTCAGAATATAAGAAAAGCAATCATGTACAGATCAGCTAAATATTTGGAACATAACATTGCTGAATGCCGACCTCACTGAAACAACCTTTCCCAGCCTTTTTGTTCCTCTACTCTGTGTTACCTATCAAATTTAACCTTTATTTTCTTTTCTTTTTTTTTTTTTACTGAATAAAATGATTGGCCTTACTGTTACATGTTTTTTAGTTTTTTCAGGCTACACAGTTGTTGAGGTCTTATTACTTCATTTATGCTCTTATCATCATTATTTAACCCTGACTTCCATCCATCCATTTTCTATACCCGTTTAATCCTGTTCAGGGTCTTGGGGGTCTGCCGGAGCCTATCCCAGGTCATTCCAGGTGAAAGTCAGGACAGGTCTCTGGACAGGTCTCCTGATTTAGGTTCTGCTGTTTGATTTCTTCTATTAGATTTTAGTAAACATTTTAAGTATCTCAAGTCATTATTTATTTTTTCTCAACTATTTTTCCTCTGCAAAGATTAAGGTTTATCACTATCCCTTCAGGATTTGATAATGGGTTTGTCATTTCTTATTCCAGTTTTAGTAATTCCTCCTTAGTTGTTTTTTTTTTTTTTTGGCTTAACACAGGTCAATAGTTTGACCCTTTTGAAACATATACTCCATGACCAGCTGGTATGTTTTTAGATGTGGTTTTCTAAAAAATGAGAAGCTCCTTTCTGCATCGGTGGGGGTCAGATGACCCGTTTCCAGCTGAAACCAATCAATGCTGGTTTTTTTGTTGTTGTTTTTTGTAGCCAGGTAGTGTAATATATTCATGGTAATGGAGGAGCCCCATTGAAGTACATGACTTATTTAAATTCCTATCACGCATATTCCTCACACATTATAACTGTTAGTGACTCTGTTTCTCTGATTTTTCCTTTAATGTCCTCTAACTGCCATTTGACTGAAATGGCAGATACTGCTTTTTCCATAAGTTGGTATTTTATCTGTGTTTTTATTAAAATGAAATGCCAATGCTAATAATAAATGATAACTGTTTGATTGAGTTATAGACCATTTGTTTAACACATTTTAATAACAGATGTAAAACAGTATTCATGCCTGTGAGTTGTCACAGGCAGCAAAGCCTTTAGTTTATCATTTTTAAGGTGGCTACAAATGTAATACTCATTACAAGCCATCGTAAACAGTAGGTATACGGGTTCCTCCTTAACAATCCCTGGTCCTGCCCTCGCTTCCTGACTAAACTTTGATCAAACTTGGTCCAGTCTCAAAGTCCAAGACAACATGTGTCACACGTTTGACTTTCCGTTGCACTACATGTTTGTTTTTTAAGCATTACAAACGTTAAGCCATGAAGAGAAGAGTGCAACAAAGGGATTCGTCTACCGAAACACGCGATGTCCGGAGGAGGGCTGGAGGTCAGAGGGTGGGGACCGAGTGAGTTCAAATTCCCTGTTTACATCGCGTTACGTCTGCGGGGCTTGTTCTCAAAACTACTGTACTTCGTTTTACACATTATGGTGTACATGGCTTTAAAGAGCATGTTAGACAGAAGTAAGACGGGAAAACAATTTTCAAATAATGCTGGTGAGCATATAATGATGAGAATTGTCAAAGGATAGTGAGAATGTGGAGAAATTCCTGTGCACATAGGATAAGGCCTACAATCCGACCTGGATGCCAGGGATTGTCGACTCTCAGACAGTGCTGCATTCAAAGCTGACATGGAATGACCAGTTTGCACATTTGCATTTGAAACTACATCAATGCAGTCACTTGTATACACGTTTTAGAGCAGCATATGGTTCCATCAAGACCATGTTCCCAGGCAACAGCTTGCATCATTAAGCAGGACAGTGTTGAATGGCTTACATATTACAAAAGCGTGGCCTGCAGTTAAAGACCTGGGAGTGCTGAAGTGGTCGGTCGTCAGTCCAGACCTTTTACCAGGTAAAACAACTGGGGCATCATGGAGTAAAAGTTATGACACAAAAGACCCAGGACCGTTGTGCTTCCTGAACCTTACATCAGAGGGGAATGTGACATTAGTCTCCCATAACTCCAGTAAATGATCTCAGTTTCCAGATGTGTATGGCCTATTGTTAAAGAGGAGTGGATGTGACACAGTGATATCACCCTATCCCAGCTTTTGTGAACTGTGGCTGCCATTAAATTCAAAATAAGCAAATCATTTGAAATAAAATCGCTTTTCTTTAGGCATAATGAGTACTAATATAGTCTTATACAGTCAATTCATTTGTTGGGTGCCTTAACTACATTCAGACACATTGTTTTTACTACCTGCATGATGGTACATTAAAAACACAAGTTCCTTCAAGTGTAATATCTTTTATGGCTGCTAGAAGCTTGCTCTAAAAGCGTCTCTGCAAGCAACGCATGCTAAAAATGCAGTTTTTACAGTTTCAACAGACCCAGAAGTGGTTTGATAGTAATAAAGCACTTTTACTACAGATTATTTCTTTGAAGGTATACTCCATATATAATTGTCCCGTTGAGGTCATAAATTATTGTTGAAACAACCCCCTAACACCACAGTAATCCTCAAGTGATGAATAATAAAATGAATACAGATCGTGTTGATATAATTTATTGTTTTCTTTGCTATGTGTAATCATCGCCTTTTGTCACACGATCATTTATTTTAACCATGCCAGTTTCTTTTAATTCATAGTTAAAGATGCAGGATGCAGGATGTAGTTACTATACTACATATCTGCAAACGGAAACCAAATTAATATTCTCCATCTTCAGTGGCCACAAAAATAAAAAAAAAATTAAAAAGCCCACTTAAGATGTGGTAAACTTCCCCTTAAGAGGAAAAAAAAAAGGAGGATATGAGCAGCTTCTTAAGCTGCAAGCGCGGGTTGATGAAGGACGGGGGTCCAAGTTAGCTGCTTCCACTGGTCCAGCTTTGTGGCATCCAACGTCATTGTCACAAGACATCACTCATGAAAACTAGATGAATGAACTTATGAGAAAATCTTGTGTTCCAGCTGATGAATAGAAAGATAAGCAACCAATAACTAAATAAACAAAAACACCTGACATAAAACTCAAACGGGACAGAATAGAATAATATGCAAATTGTCTAAATGGAGGAAAATATAAGAATAAAAGGCATCATAAACCAAGACGTAACTGTAATTATAATCTAATAACCAGCTCAGTCTTTATACATGTAAAATTAACAGATAAATACAATATTCTTCTGATATTATAATAATAATTTTCTTTGGCATTTAATTGCATTGTCTTTATGAGCAACACCCCAGAGAGGAAAAGGGAGCATGAGGCAGAGGACGAGGCACCAGGTAGATAAAACCTGAGTCCATGTGATAGCGACATACAGATTGTGAGCATTTATGAGACCCTGACTCAGCAGCATGTGCTGCGTTCAAGGGATGTCCGTGTATTTGAGAATAAAATTGCCTCTGCCCCTGTTAGCGCTCAGGTTCTTTATGCTCTCTCTAAAGGGTAATGACGTGCGCCAGGAGACATGGCGCAGCGTGGCAGTGCAGAGCTGTGAAAGGGTCTCAAAAGAGACGGACGCCTAGAAAAAGAGAGAGCTGGAGAGGAATCAAGCGACTCACGACACGTCTTTAAAACAGGCTCCTAAGACATGGTTGAAAAGGGCGCTTTTGTTCTGTATCTCTGTGGCATTTTGACCAAAGCGCGACATTTCAGACTTGAAGTTGTGTCAGCTTGTGAAAAAAAGGGTGTGATCTGTCTCTTATAATCAGAATACAGCCGTTCTAACAAATCCCAATAACATGCCTGCACTCATGATGATGGAGCGTCAGGCTTTTCATTTATCCCTAAAAATGCATTGGAATGTTTTTAAAATATTAACTTCTGGTCTTCACACGAATCAGTCTTTCTGACCATCCACTTTCTGGGATTTTTCTTTTATGGGCGTTTTTGGGAAAAATGACGAGTTGACATTGAACTAGTTGTCAAAAAACAGAACGATACAAAAACTGCTGTATTTCAAAAACTACAAGGAAATCCAGTAATTGGGCCCAGTGGAGCCAAAAAAAATAAATAAAAAGATTTTAATTCCACAAACAAGAACTTTGATTTAGAGTTTAGTTGTTTAGGAAGACTCTAGTTTTGCAATAAGCGGTAGCCTGCATGGTAGACACGTGTAACACAAAATAATATACACACAAAGATGGGCAAAGTAAATAGTTTGATGTATTTTTTTCTCTATTAGGATACTAAAAGAAAATAACATATAACCAATAATTAGAAAATAACAAAATGTCAGTGGGGGTTTTCTTTAACCTTCTTTACAAGTTACTGTTTAATAAATATGGAACATATAGAAAATGTGAGACTAAAATCCACATTTGGACAGAACATTTTAACTGCAGACAAGTTCCCGTTTTCCTCGTCCCTCTTCTTAATGCTATTCCTGAAAATCTCATCAGGGGCCGGAAATGTGCTGCTCCAGTCATTTTAACCTTCATGTTTCTCAATTTCTGTTTAATGTAAAATATTAATATCTTATTAGACTTATAAAAAGAAAGGTTGGGTAAAATACTGGCTGCGTTTCATCACACTTGGCCCTCTGCTTAAAAGTCACGGATGACCTGTTTGACTGAGACGATTTCGAAGTGAATTTTAAAATAAAGGAGTTAAACTCTTGGCAACGTATTGCGTTGTGGAATAAATGACCTCTGTGATGGAACTGTCCAGTCTGTCTGCGAGGTCGGGATGAGTCCACTCCGGTCGGGCCGGTGTTGTGTCTGTGCACTTCGGTTTACCTGTCTGGCAGCTGCAAACGTGTTGCTTTGAGAACTGCAGGTTATTTTGTCTAGTGAAGTTTATTGAAACTTGAGATGTACGTGACCCTTTTGCATGCAATGATAATTTAGTAATTTACTAATTCGAGACTTATTGTCAAGTCTTTATTCAGCAGTGCTATTACATTATTTCAGTCTTACTCAGATGCATTCACTTTGAGTGGGTAAAATGTGTTTCCACAGCGGGATTAAGATACTTGTTTCCACAACACCTCCTATATGTTTCCCCCAAGCAATCCAGCGTGATCCGTCTTCAGCTGAAGGGGCTCCTCTGTCTGATTAGTGTGGTAATGGGGTGGGTGGGGATGTATTGTCCAATAACTGGCTACAGTCTGGAAAGCATCATCTTTTCTGCCGTTGCCTCCGGGGAGTCAAGTCTCACTCCAATGACAGCTTGCCATCTTGATTACATCATTCACTTCTTCTCCATATTCATGTTTCTTTTTCAGCGTTGCGGCCAGACTGGTACCGCATGTGTGTACCTCTGATGTACTGTACATGTTCTGCTGTATTCAGTCCCCTGGATATCTGGGATCCACCAGCTTCACAATCCCTGCTGTGTATCTCTGGGGGAGACCTTTTGGAGATTTGTGTCTCTGGTTTCGTCTGAACAGAGCTTTGGGTTTTTATTTTTTAACCAGTCGATAGAGTTATAAACTATACCCCCAGCTTCTTCTATTCTCTAGAGATGAAGCAGTACTACGATAAAAGGTGGATGGAGGGGAAAGGGGAGAGGGACACATTTATACTGTAGCTGCAGTGTAGGGCAGGGGGGTTGTCTCTCCCGTACAAAGTGGACGGGGAATGTTGGTGACATGACATCATTAACAATAACTACTGTTTTTCCTGCTAAGGCACAAGCCGGGGTCGTAGTATAATTTAAGAGCTATTTCTCATTAGGAATATGCATAGCGTTGCATAAATCTAGTCTTCTGCACAGAGAAGTAGTCTGGATTCAACTTTATATGCAGAGGGCAGTAGCAACGGACATAGGAGAAACTGCCTCTGGACAGCGTTGGATAAAGAGAGAAACAAAGGACGTGACCTAGGCAGAGCCAGACAAAGACGAGTATCAACAAAGACACCCAAAACGGCGTGCGGTGGAGTAGAAATGCCCGTGAAAGACTGTCAGTTTGGAAGTAAAAGCTATTGATCCAAGGATCTCACCGCCCCGCGATTCAAGAAATGTACCTGAAACACGGCTTTTTAATGTTCTTTGAAATGACTTTTTCCAGCGTATGTTTAAAGTTGTTAGACACCTTTCCAGTTTGACATGAGTCACGGGTGAAATATGGCGGTCATATTTGTGCATATCAGCGTGCTACGCCGTCTGTAAGAACAAAAGGCTTTTCCAACGAGATGCCTGACTTTTACTGACATGAGATGAGATGTAAAATGATGGACGAGGCGTCAGTAGCCGATTAGTTTTCATCTCACTCTATCTTTGTCTGGTTTCAGATCCCGCTGGCAGTTAAAAAGGTTGTTATTTGCTGCTTTTGTTATCTTCATTTTGGTGCCCGTCACACTGAAAATGCTGCCAGAATTAATTCAACACTTTGTTTACACTTACAGAGGTAAGTCATTACCCTATCTGCCCCATGGAAGCACTCTCATCCTCCAATTGCCCACAAAAGTAAAACAACAAACTAACAAAATGTCTTGTTTTGCCCGTGTGTAGTCAGTGTGCCGTTCTTCGTGGACCTCAGCCGACCTGCTGACTTCTCCCTTAATCACACCGTCAACATGTACTTCACATCGGAGGAAGGAATTTCCCTCGGCGTATGGTGAGTGTATGGTGAGGTAAAGGCTTAAAAGCGGTGACAAATATGTGTTTTCTAGTCGATGTGTTATCAGATGCATGCATGAGCGCTGCGTTGTTTTGAACTCTGCAAGGCACACTGTCCCTGAAAGTCGGTGGAAAGAGGCACAAGGGAAGGACCTCGGCTGGTACGAGAACACTTTAAAAGACGGAAGTCCAGTTTTCATATATCTTCATGGGAACACAGGCACAAGGTATGATAAATAATGCATTTGTATGAAAGCCAGCCTCTGAAGAGAGAAAAGGTCTCTGTTTCAGAAGAATCATTCATCTGTTTGCATATGTGCTTGTTAATTATTTCAACAGGGCAGCGCCACACAGGGTGGGAGTTGCAAAAGTGAGTTATTAACGGCGTCTTTTGATGTGTGACATGAAAGCCTCGTTTGCCATTTCGATGTCTACTAAACATTACGTGTCAACAGATATTGAGTTCGCTTGGATACCACGTGCTGGTGCCTGACTACAGAGGTATGTTCAAATGGACATTTACGGTAAACTCTGCACATTCCTCTGCTGCACCATTTGCAGTCATATGATCCATGTGGAGCCATGTAGTTGTGCTTGATGAGTTGTTGGCTGTGAGGCCGGCAAAAGACATCAGTGAGCGCCACCTTGTGGACGTGAAAAATAGCTCTGTGGTCTGTCAATGAGCAGCAGGTGAACTGTGAAACTCCGGCAGGGTTTGGAGACTCCACAGGAGAGCCGACTGAATCCGGTCTGACTACAGATATGCTGTCCTTGTACAACTGGGTCAAAGCCCACTGTGGAGACAGCCTCGTTGTCATCTGGGGACACTCTCTTGGGACAGGGTCAGTTAAGAAAGACTGCTATACCCGTACACGGTCGAAAATCACTGTGGTCATTATTGCACAAACATTTTTAATTATGTTTTGACATTTAAACAGTAAAATTAAAATGAACTAAAAGGTAAAGCCTATAAAAACTACAACTTACTACAAAGCTTGGACAATATGGGAAATGGAATTAAAAAGGAAAAAGGAGTGATTTTTTTACTTTATTTTGTGCAGACTGTATGGACTCAAGAAATGTGTTTTTTTCATCAGCTTCACCCTTTTTTATACACATGCATCAATTTTTGCATTTCATGCAACACATTCCAAAAATAAGATAGTTCAGTAACACTTGAATGGCTTTGGAATATTACGAGTCCTTCTCAAAACATTTATAGGATTTTCTGGCATTGATCATACCAGGTGATTCATTATTTCCGTTATTTTGTCTCATTCTTTTTGCAAACACATAGTAAATGTGCAACAGCACAGGGTCTTTGTTACATTTTTGTTTTTATTTTAATTTATTTATTTTCTCCTTCTCTGTGCCACCACAGAGGTGGAAATGACCTTTGCCAAGGGCACTGACACAAGCTCATACAATTACAGAGTCTTGTTTTTGGACTTGTTGCTGATACCAGTCTTTTTCGTCTTTGATCTGTAACAAATGATTTTCTTCCAAAAGAAGAAACAAAGGAAAAAAAACCCTGTGGAATACTGATTCATCTGATGACGGTGCACGTTTCCACTGAGTGATGGTCCATCCTTAAGACTCAGATCCAAGAGACATCTAGACAGTAAAATCTTTGGTGGCATTTTTGAATGTAACTCTGTGTTATAATGCTGACAAAGGTTTCCCAAAGTAATCCCTTGCTTATGCAGGTACAGCATGTATTGATAAATGATGCAGCGCCATCTGAGGGCTCCTAGATCTCAGTTTTCCTGCCTCAGAATTGTGCTGCTGCCCTTCATGTGGTGAATCTGCTGCACATTCCTTAAATAGTTTGATATTTTGCATCTTAGAAGGAGAAACATGCAAAACTCTTCCAGCCTTTCTTTGAACTTTTTATCTGAGTGAGTTTCTTAGGCAATTGTTGACAAAAATTAGATGCTTTGTCAGTCTTTGCTCCCCAAAAACTTTCATGGATACTGTTTTCTACCAAATCGTCGCTACAGTTACCCGATGACATCACCTGTTTGAAATAGAATCTTTTTTTTCTCATTTTTCATATTGTCCCAAATTTTGATCAATTTTGTGCTTTTTTTTTTCTTTCCATTTTTTTGAAGTAACACAATGAGCAACTATCAAAGGTGAAATATGTGGCACATTTCTTAAGTCTTTTTTTAATTAACCTACATAGCTACAACAAACAACCCAGCGTGTGTTTGATGGTTGAAGAGTTTGTATGCAGGATGCAGTGAAGATGTTGCTCTGTCTCTCTGTGCAGAGTGGCCACCAACGGTGCAGTCAAGCTCCTTGACCAAGGCAAGTGTTGCCACCAGGGAAATCTGGAAACGGAAGGACGCACGTTTTCAACAACACATTGTGATGACCCCCCTTTTTTCTCCCCAGGTGTGGTCTTGGATGGTGTGATCCTGGAAGGGGCATTCAATAGTGCTCGACAGCATATAGCATTTCATCCTTTCATTTGGGTAGACTGAACTAACTGATCACTTTTACAATCAAGTCTATTTATTTACGCGGCTGCTACGACATCCCTCATTATACTGTAACGCTTTTTTCTTTCTGCTTAAAGTATTACTGGAAATTTCCAGGCACTGGGTACATGTTCCCAGAGCCGTGGGCAGAAAATAAGGTTGTCTTCCCGTCTGAACAAAAGTGAGTTATATACAAAGCTCAAACTATTAACGGATGCATCGATTCACAATAAGATTTGCCAATGAAACTGTTATTATTATTAAACGTGACTGCTTCACATAGTTTTGTTTTTCTGCAGTTTGAAGAAAATGAAGAGCCCCATACTTTTCCTTCACGCAGAGGATGACCATTTAGTTCCTATTGAGATAGCTCGGCAGGTAGTCCCAACGCAGACTTAGGGGTTTCAATTATTCATAATCACGCAATGTCATTATAACTACATCACAGAACATTTCTTGTGGTTGACTTGAGAGGGATTTTTTTCTTTGCTTCGCTCCCAGACATATGAGGTGGCTGCGAAGGCCCAGAGCACAGATCGGGTCAAACTGGTGACATTCGACGGTTCTCTGGGATATCTACACAACGGCTTATATCGAGACTCCGAACTGCCGGACATCATTAAGTAAGACAACTTGTTCATCGTGATTATACGTGTTACGTTGTCTTGGTGTTAAGTCTGTGTTTATAAGGTGGTCTAATGATCCCATTTTATCTCCTCTGCAGGATGTTTGCGTCTTCCTTATAATGTTTGGAGGGAGTTTGAAGAAGAAATGTTTTGAGAAGAGAGGAACCAATTACATGAGATTATCTTCTGCATTTTTATGCTGAATGATTGTTGCATAATCATTTGATTTTTATGGAGTGGCTGTGGTGGTGTTGTGGGGAGAGTCAGTTGCCCTGGGAAGGTCATTGGATCAATCCCCAATTCTGTCACGGGCCACAGTATTCCTGAGCACAACCCTGAACCCCACTTCATCTCCGTTTCCACTCATAGTGCCAATCCCAAGAATGAATGAAAGAATGAATGGGAAGGACTGTGTCAGGAAGGGAATCTGATATTTGAAAAAAATAAATAAATTAATTAAAAAAAAAAAAAAAAATATATATATATATATATATATATAAATAAATATAAGATAACCATCTGCCAAATCAACATGCAGAAAACGATGATCCACTGTGGCGAACCCTACATGGGAGAAGCTGAATGAAGTTGCTTTTATATCTAAGTAAATGAATTAAATAATGAGTTAATGTGGGTTTTTTTCTTATTTAAAGGGAACATATGAAGATAAACACTTTTCTTATGCTTCAGAACATATGCTTAAGCGTCTGAGGCCACTACCAGGTCAACAAAACCACCGGTTTCCAAACCAAAGTGGCCCCACACCTTGGTTGTAAACTTCAGTAAGTTGTCCATATTTGCAGGAGATTGTTAGTGAGAGTACTGGCTTAAAGTGAAAGTATCGTGCTTCCCCATGGCTATCTCACTTAATCATCTTTACCACAACTTTAAATCATTCTTCATCCGCTGTACCTCGGAAATGAGAAGTCAAAACTCTTGTTTTTCTTTATTGCATTGCAAGTAACAGAAAATCCTCACCTGCAAATTATAGTCAGGTCCCCATAAGTAACTATTTAGACAGTGACACAGCTTTTATGATTTTGTCATTATACATCACCACGGTGGATTTAAGATTAAACAAGATGTGGTCAACGTGTAGACTTTCAGCTTCAATTTAAGAAGCTTTACACACAAAAAAAGAAAGAAAATGCATTTAAAAGGATTTTAAGCAAAGTACCTCAATTTTTTTTAAAAGGATCAAAGGTATTTGGACAATTAAGTGATGAATGAAGCGGCGAAAAGGTCTGCGGCAGATAAGGCGTACCGGGCATCAGGCAGCCATTTGACTGGAGATGCCAATAAGAAGTCCAAGGAGATTTCAGTGCAATTGAAGGAGGACAGCACTGGGCTGAAGAAAATAAAACAACAATAAAAATCTATAAGAGACAGTAAATGCATTCAGTGTGGCCGGCATTTCCTTCTTTGTAAGAATATAACTTATTCTTACAAAGAAACGCCGGTGAGCTCAGTGACATCAAAAGATCTGGAGGACCACAGAAGAAAACTAAACTGGATGATCACAAATTCCTTTCTTGAGTGAAGAAAAAAAATATTTCACATCAACAGAAGTCAAGAATATTCTGGAGAAAGTTGGAGATCCATCGAGAAAATGTACAATTAAAGATGCACTGAAATACAGAAGAATGACAACAAAGTGCCAACCGCTGGTAACATTCAAGAACAGCAAAGCCAGTTTAGATTTTAACAGAAAAAAATATTTAAAAAATATATAATACGTTTTTTGGACAGATGAAACCAAGATAAACTTGTATTAGAATGATGTTATGGAGAGGAAAAGGAACAGCTCATGATCCCAAACAAACCACATCACATGTCAAACACTGTTACGGTATGGGCATGCGTGGCTGCCAATGAAACGGGCACGATGTGAGCGCTGTCAGAGGTATCGGGTTTAATTGTGAAGATGTTCTCTGCTCTGCTCACATTGAGCCAAATGCTTCAAAACTGATAGGATGGCGCTTCACAGTGCAGATCAATATTGACCCTAAACATTCAACTGGAGACTTTTTGAAGGCGAAGAAATTTTATTTTCTTCAATTATCAAGTCAGTCGCCTTATCTCGACCCAACAGTGCATGAACTTAGTTAAAAAAAGTCAAAGCTGAGAGGAACAGGTCTGGAAAAGCATCTCCAGGGAAGAAGCTCAGAACTTGGTGATGTCCATGGGGCGCCACGATTTTCAATGAAGCATTAACGCTTATGGTCACATTTACAATTATGTCACTTTATCCAAATACTTTTTAACCTCTGAAAATTTAGGTTCTTTGCTTAAAATATTAATGACTCCTAAATTACATGAGCCATATTTTTGTGAAAATGTAAAGTCTTTGCCTTAATCATGTCTTGACTGTTTTATTTCAAATTTACTCTGCCATGTAAGAGCAAAATCATAAAAACCATCATTGTGGATCTAAATGTAGTTTTCTTAAAAGAAAGACAGAGATGAATAATGCTCTAATGTTTTGTTTCTGACTTTTGGTCAAGCATTTCTACTTTCAAACATCAATGAAAACTACCTGTGGTTGTGTGAGCTCTCTTAGAGTGTAAACATAGTTTCAAGAGTTGTTATGGGTAATTTGTGTCCACATTTCTGTTTGCAGGGTACCTTAAAGCTGTACGACTGTTCTTAAATAAAGTACACCCAAATTAAAGTACAACAGAGGACTACAAATTCATAGCCAAAATACAAGATGTTGGACTGATGTCAATACATCCTAAGTAAATTGTCTCAACTTGGAAAACAGCATCATAAATCTATTTTAAGTAAATGTGAATTAAATAAACTACTATTCAATTTTTGGTTATTAATAACTTGGCATTTGAATGCAAGATACAGATGTTCAGGTGGCATCAACATCATTACATAATCATAATAATTGAAGGAGAACAGCTAAATTAGTCATGTTCATCCTAAGATTCTGAGTTATGTCACTTCAGTTATCAAATATATACCCAGATGAAGTTGCATTCATTGTATCTTAAAATACAATATATTATGTGACATCCTCTGAAAACTAGTAACTGCTTTATGTTTATGACAGGAAGCATTCAACTTATCATTTTTCATTTAATCTGCTTATTTGGGCTGATTGGTTACCTGGAGAGTAATACAGAGTAGTTCTCAATTTCTAACATGAGAACTTTTGTTATAGTCTATTGTTGATCTTAACTTACACTTCCAAACCTTGAGTGGAAAGTCAAGAAAAACTTGTTTCTTTCTAAAGAAGTGTCCCAGCTTTTGAAAAAAATTACCTTTAATAAAAATAACTTTCAATTATCTGGCTACTAGGGTTTAAGTCAAAGGCCTTAGTTTGTCTAACAAGTTCGCATTAATATGAAACTTTAATACCAGCAGACAAAAGTGCCGATTTGACTATATACAGCGAAGTTTAAAAGTGGCTTCACGTTCATTCGGATCCGCGTCTCAGAGCACCTCCGTCACAGGTGAAGCTCCAGTCCTGGCAGTCGGGTGACGTGGCCGAAGGCTGCGGACGATGCGCCGGCAGTGTCCAAATTCACCATCTCATCCACCGCTGTCCCCGCTGAGTGGAGGCCGGGGAACACGTGATCCCGCGCAGCCAATCGGACGCCGGCGCGCTGAGCGCTGCGACGCGCTGTTACGCGTGTGCGTCCGACGCGTCCCAGAAAACTGCCTCTGTCATACAACCAGGAAGGAGCTGGGATAGCCCCCGTAAAGCTAACGTCCCCCGTCTTTCTGCATACTTTCGCCGAAAATTATGGGGTCTTCCAGGTGGAAGGTGGCAGCGGCGGCGTTTCTGGCAGTAGTGGGCTCTTTGTTACCCGTGCACGCAGACGAACACGACCACACGGTAAGACGGGGCTTCCCGAGGCCGACTGGAGACGGGCAGCCGCGAAATAATGGACGTCTGTGCTCCGTGTAGCCGCCGCGGCTAACTGAACCACTGACACGGCGACGCCCGGGAGACCGTTAAACAAATCGGCCGTCGGTTGTTTCGGTCGTGTTGCGCCTCCACCGGTGGTGGGTTGCGCCTCCGCCGGTGGTGGGTTGCGCCTCCGCGTTGACCGGCCCGAGCGCGGCTAACGTCGCTAGCTCCGGGCTCCGAGCACCGGCGAAACCCGCGAGCACGTTAGCAGCTAGCTGGCGTCACTTGTCACCCAAAACGATCAACGCTCTCATCTGGACGCAGACGTGAAACGCGTCAAGTGGTTGTGTTTAAACGCGTGGGCCTCTTCTTGTGTGCTATTGTCAAATGTCACACCTACACACCCTATTTACAACTTGTAGGATGTAGTCGGTTTCTTGTCAGAGGCTCCGATAAGCTGCTCGGTGAACGGATGGCTGCAGCGCGAAGTTCGCTTCCTTCTCCCCCAAAGCAAATATCCACAGATGCCACAGAACTTAGATGCATCACACGTTCATAACTGCGTTACATTTTCATGTTTGCATGGATTTGAATGTAATAGTTATTACTCATGCAATCAGTTTTAGTGTAGGCGTGATAGTGAATTTCTGTTTGATTCATATTCATTTAAACTTCAGTTTCTCACATGCTTTTGCTGTGTGTGTGTGTGTGTGTGTGTGTGTGTGTGTGTGTGTGTGTATATATATATATGTATGTGTATGTATGTATATATGTGTGTGTATATATATATATATATATATATATATATATATATATATATATATATATATATATATATATATATAAAAATTACAAGCTTTTCTACATATTTTACAGTCTTCTGTGTGAAACTAGATGTACTTGCTTCTCATTATGTGTTTTTGTGGGGGTTTTTTTTCTGCTTTGCAGTACACAGATAAGGAGGAGGTAGTTTTATGGATGAACACAGTGGGGCCTTACCACAACCGACAGGAGACGTACAAGTATTTTTCTTTGCCTTTCTGCGCGGGCTCCAAGAAGACCATCAGTCATTACCATGAAACACTTGGAGAGGCTCTTCAGGGAGTAGAGCTGGAATTCAGCGGCTTGGACATCAAGTTTAAAGGTATTTTAATCCTCACCTGTTCAGCACAGAGGACAAAGTGAGACCATTAATTTACATTTTTTTCCACTTGTTTTGGTCTAGGTTATTCTTAATCATGTCACATTGTCTCCTTATCTAACAAAAGCTGGTATTTTTATCTTTTATGTTTTGTAGAGGAAGTCATGCAGACGACATACTGTGAAATTGAGTTGGACAAAGCCAAACGGGATGCCTTTGTTTATGCCATAAAGAATCACTACTGGTACCAAATGTACATAGACGACCTGCCCATCTGGGGTAAGTGATGCTGCATTTCTACATCATTGTATTTGAACCTGGTTTGTGTTGAGGTGTGAGAATTTTGTGTACTTCCGCAGTATTTTTAGGACTTGCTTGTTTATTTAATGTCCCAGTCTTGGTGCTGGTGACATTAATTCAGATGTTTTTTAGGGCTGAGCCATCAAATGCATTGTTTGGACATCCCGAGAGGCATGTTTCAACATATCATGTATGCTGAAATGCTGTTTCTGTTCTCTTGAGCAGTTTGATGGATGACCAGCAACTGACGGAATTGTTGGTGTAAACTGATGGTCTAATTTAAAAAGCCACTCCAAATTTATCGGTTAACTTTAATATTTAATTTTAATGAATGCGTTTTTGCAACCAGGCTCTGGTTGAATGAATATTTACCGGTTTATGTCACTGGCCTTTGTCATTAACTGTTTCTCCTTCATCTTATACTGTTGGCATGTTCACATGTAAAGAAGGCTTCTAAAGTCTCCTGCAGTGCTCCATAAGATGGATATTGATGACTTACAGGTACTATTTATTGTTCCTAGGCCTGTTGCGGTAACAATCTATTCCTGTGGCCACTCGCATAATTGCTGTCAGATTTCACAGTGGTGCCACTCCCACAGCTGCTTTAACAGTGCATATGCGGATCTTGTAGGTTGTGGGTGTGGTGCTGATATTTACTCGGGCAGAGTGGGCTGTTGTATGTTAAATAGTTACGGTTTCCTCACAGCAATCGATATAGAGACTTGGGCCTAATACTTACTTTCCCAGAGAGGTATCTGAGCAGTCATGTGTGAGATGGGTAGATGTCTGGTTGGGGTCACTCATGGGAAGATCTCAGGTCAGGAAAGTGGACTTTTGGTTTCTGACCTTGCACACTTGCAGTAGCACTTACTTCAATGTCATGAATTGAATGAAACTTTTAACTAAGACCATACTACCCTTCAATGTTAGCGTGGTAGCGGCAGACCACTGTCTCCATGTATTAATTAATGTTTCTGAATTTGCATAATGCATCTTTTATTTCTCTTAAGTATTTGGTACCCATACCTGTGTACAAAAACACCAACAAGGCTAACTAACGTACCTGAAGCTTGCGTTAAACATATTTTAATGGCATTATAGTTACCTTTTTTTTTTTTATGACCAAATATGTTGTATCTCAGATGTCTGTTTAACATTATGAATGTTTAATATAAAGACCTGAAATAAAATGCAGTAATTAAAGGTTAACTGTTTATGTAAGTGGCAGATTTTTAATTCCATGTTTTGTTTTTTTTTAATTTTTTAATTAAAGGTATCGTTGGTGAGGCGGATGAAAATGGAGAAGATCATTACCTTTGGACATATAAGAAACTGGAGATCGGCTTTAATGGGAACAGAATTGTTGATGTAAATCTGACCAGTGAAGGCAAAGTCAAACTCATGCCGAACACGAAAATCGCAATGTCTTACTCTGTGAGTAATGAAATGTCCTCTCATGATCTGAGCGTTGGCTTTTTGGCCGATTTGTCGTGACATTAATGAGAGGTTTTCCTAACACAGGTGAAATGGAAGAAGTCGGATGTGAAGTTTGAGGACAGATTCGACAAATACCTCGATCCGTCCTTCTTTCAGCACAGGGTGATTACAATTTTTGGTCTAAGTGTTTCGTCAGGCCAGCCAAGAGCATGTTTATACGCCTGAATATTCAAGTAGAGCCTTGCTCTGTGGCCGACGTAATGCAGTGGAGCAGCTGGCTCACCTTTGGTTGACTCTTGAACTGCTGCCATTGTGGTAGAAACTCAGCTGGGCTCTTTCTAAGAGGACGTTAGGAGCCATTGCTTTAGGGGAACTTTAATAACGTAAATTATTTCTACAGCACGATACAGTTACAGAAAACAGTAACTATTTATTCATGTTCAGAGTTGAAGTGTTACAATTTAGGTTTTTATTTTTTAAAACAAGTGTGTGAATATTTCTTGTTTTCAGATTCACTGGTTTTCTATCTTCAACTCCTTCATGATGGTCATTTTCTTGGTGGGTCTGGTGTCCATGATTCTCATGAGAACGTTAAGAAAAGACTATGCCAGGTACAGCAAAGAAGAGGAAATGGATGACATGGTGAGTTTTCTTTCATGTTACTGCTTGTAGCTGAACTTGTCTGAGGAATGTTTGTGGACTTTGTCTTATTTTAGCATCTGTTGCTGTGTGCCAACAGGACAGAGACCTGGGAGACGAGTATGGGTGGAAGCAGGTGCACGGAGATGTGTTTAGGCCCTCTAGCCATCCTCTGATCTTCTCTTCACTCATTGGCTCTGGATGTCAGATCTTCTCTGTCTCTCTCATCGTCATCATCGTCGCGATGGTTGAGGATCTCTACACAGAGTGAGTGATTTCAGGAGTTCAGGTCAGACACCAGGAGCTGTGTTGGTCGCAGCTTCTTGTTAGATTTGTTCATGCTCTTCACAAATATGTTTTGTCTTCTCTAAATGAACGCTGGGGCTGCCAGCACATTAAAAGATTGGAATCTTGACTCGCGCTCCTTTCCAATTGACAACGATTCTTCTGCATTTTATTTCACCAGCTGCAGCAAAGAAACGCTCATATCTTCCTCCAAGTTTCCTTTGAGTTTCTCAAATGCTCCTCAACACGCTCAGCGGCTGCATTGTCATTGGCTTCTCCGTCAACTTTGACAAGGCGCCTTTGTGTCACGTGATTCATTGACAGAACAGACCCGCCAATAGTGCAGCAGTGTTGTCAGCTTAGCCCCTTTGGTGGTATATTATGAATATATCCTACTAATTCATGCAATTATTATAATAATTATTCAGTGCACTGACCTATAATAAGAATAGTGTTGAAATTGGGATTATTATTGTGACGTTACAATAAACATTTCAATTTGTGACAAAAAAAGAAATTTGTGCCACAGAATTGTGATTCTCAACTGTCATTTTTTTGGTGCAGCTTTAGTCAGAACAATGCATTTGACCTTTTTAGCAAAAATAAAACACTGTAATTGTATTTCTGCTTTCCTTTAAACTAAACCTCAGAGTTGGACACATAGGGGGCTTAAATGGGGGAATGGAACATAAAGCTGTTTTAAGGGAACTCTCACAGAGGGATGTGAGGATATGTAAAGATGCTACGAAGAAGAAATGTTGGTTGCCAAAGGAATGAAGCTCAAACAATAGGATGGTGTTCTCGGTGATGGACTCGCATCATTTTGTTTTCTGCAGGAGAGGATCCATGCTAAGCACAGCCATTTTTGTGTATGCTGCAACCTCGCCTGTCAATGGCTACTTCGGGGGAAGTTTGTATGCAAAACAAGGAGGTAATAAAAAGAAACTGATTGTTGGACACAACCACTTGGTTCAGTATTTCCTTCCAGAACCTGTTAAAGCACATGTGAGTAATTATTTTTTAATAATGCAGGCAGGAGATGGATTAAACAAATGTTCATCGGGGCATTTATGATCCCAGCCATGGTGTGCGGGACGGCCTTCTTCATCAATTTTATTGCAATCTACTACCACGCCTCCAGAGCGATCCCCTTTGGGACCATGGTGGGTTTTTACACTCCTCCGCCTCGTTTTACGTAACAGTTGTATCAAATACATCCTACAAGTCAACAGCTTGCAGTTTATCTGTGTGATTGTGTTGTGCTCGGCCTTAACTAATGTAATGTAGTCCAATTACTCACGGACGCGATGGACTGCTGCAGTAATGAGGCAGCGTACAAACCGTTTGGTAAACAAATTTGTTCTGTGCTTCATCTAATGAATGTTGAGAACAGGTTGATCCACACTGACCATATTTCACAGGACAACTCATGATTCTGGCTTCCTGAATTCTGTGCAGTTTTCTTTTAAATACGTTGAGTTTATTACTGCAATGAAAAGGGTTAGATGCCACATAATTTCTTCTATTTCTTAATTACAAACAACTGTTTTCTGGCTGTGCTCATTGCTCAAGGGTGGATTTGGGGGTAAGTGTAAATTAGATGGTGTAAAAAGCCATGTTCCCACTGCATCGGTCTGATTTGTTAAAGCTAAAGTTCGTGGGAGAGACAAATTAGAGCAAACCTGAAGGTTATCTGATAATCACCGGGCTATTATTAAAGTCGTACTGAAGAATCACACATTGAGCAATAACAAAAAAAGAGTCTCGGCACCTCTAATCATTTCTAGCCACATGTTTAAGAAATGAATGAGAGGTCGCCGCCAAGAAAATAAACATCTTTGTCTCTTTGCAGGTTGCCGTTTGCTGTATCTGCTTCTTTGTGATTCTTCCACTAAACCTTGTGGGAACAATTTTGGGAAGGAATCTATCCGGGCAGCCAAACTTCCCTTGCCGAGTGAACGCCGTGCCCCGGCCAATCCCTGAGAAGAAATGGTGGGTGTGACAGGGCGCTGGCAGGGTCACGCTGGTCTCTGAGGGTTTTTAGGAATCAGCTGTTGTGACATTAGAATATAGTTCAGGAAGCTGAGTGACACTGCATATAAAGTATGTCAATACATCATCACTATGATTATTACTAATTTTGTCTTACAACTTATGTTTCATCAAGTAGTTTCTGAGGAGTATTTCAAACTTTTTATTTCCTTGCTTTACCAAAAATCCAAAGACATCACACTTGGCATACAAAATAACATCTGAGCTCAAGTGTCAGACATCAGACTTGTGGTATGAAATAGTTTAGCTGTCAGCTTCAACCCGAGTATAGGTTAAGGAAAATAGCGCTGCTGTCAAATGGAAAAGGTGGCTATGACTGAAGACCATCACCTGACTTTGCTGGAGTTTCAAATCTGCCCACCTTTTACTTACAAGTCATGTATTGCTCCCCTAAAGGGGGGAGTCTGATATGTTCATTTATTCTTTGGTGTTCATGCCAGTGTGCTGAATCTTGTTCCCTGTCAGGTTCATGGAGCCGGCTGTCATTGTGTGCCTCGGAGGAATCCTGCCATTCGGATCCATTTTCATAGAGATGTAAGCGCATTCTGCGTTACTGTAGGGGTCTCTGTTCTGGGAGATGAGCAGTGCAGCCACATCAATGTGCTTTCTGTTCTCCTTTGTCAGGTACTTCATCTTCACATCTTTCTGGGCCTACAAAATCTACTATGTGTACGGCTTCATGATGCTGGTTCTGGTGATTCTTTGCATCGTGACGGTGTGTGTCACCATTGTGTGTACATACTTCCTGCTCAACGCTGAGGACTACAGATGGTGAGAATTCTCTGATGTCTCAGACATAAAATCACTGCATTTCCATCCTGCCAACTGCATATGTTCTCACCTAGATGTATACGTGTTTTTGACCTGACTTTTTTTTTTTTTTTTTTTTCCCCTCATTTCTTCCTTGCAGGCAGTGGACAAGCTTCCTCTCAGCTGCATCCACTGCAGTTTATGTTTATATGTACTCCTTTTACTACTATTTCTTCAAAACTAAGTGAGTTATGGCTATTATCTTCAAGAAGCTGAGGAACAAAAAGGTTGAGAAACATAAAGGCCACATCACCCGTTTTGTCTGTATTTCAGGATGTACGGGCTGTTTCAGACGTCCTTCTACTTCGGTTACATGGCTGTGTTCAGCACTGCCCTGGGGATCATGTGCGGTGAGTTCAGGATCCACAGTCACGAAACGGGAATGTCTGACAAACATGGGGATTTGACTCTAATAAAACCAGACTTAGTTTTAATAGAATAGAATAGATGAGAAAAAAAATCTCTGTGCTTCATGCTCAAGGAGAAAAAATAAAAGGTTTTTTTATTGCTGATAAATTTTAATATCCTGTAACTGATGTCACACGCTGCACACTTTATCAACAGCAATAAAAATAAAACAAAGGCAGACCTGACATCTGTATATCAGAGATCTGTCAATATGATGGCATAAGGCTGGCTACACACCAGCAGACCTGGAGTCTGGATTTCATTGCAAGTAATTATTTTTCAAATGGTTTTCAAGTCCAGATGTCAGATTATTGTACTGCTTCAAACGGAGTCAGAGTCAAACGGATCTTACATCATACATATTTATTTATTTAATTATTTATTTACATTTCTTGCCTTTTGCTGAATGTTCCAGTAGCCAAAGAGAACAAGTGGACAGTGTTGCGTCAAGGTCCAGATTTTAGAATTGTCAAAAATTTAAATTCTGGAAGAATCACAAAATTCAAAAGTTTCTGTGTGTTTATAATTTTTCATGACGCCTCAGGGTCTGTTTGGTCTTGTTCCAAAGATCCTATTTGGTCACACGAGCGTCTGTGATATGTGGCGTCTGGTGAATCGCCACAGCGACGTCATCACTACAAACGCAGCTTCGAGCCTCGCAGCCTGGCTGAGTCCGATAGTGTGTTGGGAGGATTATAATATAAAAAATCTCTTGATGCTGCTGCGTCATGTTTTAAAATCAGTTAAGATGAGAAAATCGGTAAAGTAATCACCAGTATGGATTAAAGGTATTTAAAAGGGAAAAGCAAAGTGACAACTTTGGATAATGTAAAGAATAAATTGAGGATAAACTGTATCATGGTAACATTTTTGTGTATCTCTTGTGTTTAAGAATCTGTAAATACTGCAAGTTATTTGTTAAATCATATTCTTAATCTATACAAATGGTTTTTGCAGGGAACCCAGTTTCCTTTTTTTTTTTTTTTTTTCTCCTTCAGTTATATAAGTTTTAATGCTGCAAAGTATTTTACTCGAGTTTGGTTCATGAAACCAGCTGCAAGCTAAACTAGTGTTTCATCTGGGAGAGTAATGAGCTACAGCCGACATCCAGATACCTGAAGCACTTCAGTGCAGCTTCTGTTGAATGCTTCCCTTCATTTCGTAGACTTAAAGATCTTCTTTTTTTTTTCTGTGAAGAACATTGTGAGATACCCTCAGCAGTAATCATTCTGTCCCAGGATGGATTTATTTGTGCAATAAGAACAGGTGTGGTGGGTGAAGGTGTCAACCTAAAAAGGAATTTACGTAATGCCGTTGCTTCCAGGTGCCGTTGGATACATGGGGACAAGTGCCTTTGTGAGGAAGATCTACACAAATGTTAAAATTGACTGACAAGCGCAGAGCAACAAGACGGGGATGTTAAGGATTTGCCTACACGTGTACCAAGACGGTGGGCACAAATCATTCTTTACTACTTTTCTTTCTTGCAAAGAGATTGTGAGAACCTCACTTTGTACAATGTGTAGATTTTCCATTTTCTGAATGAATTTCAACGCTGCAACTCGAGGGGAACTAGAGGAAATTTGCAGCAGAGACATCAGACAAAAGATTCTGCTTTTATCAGTTGCTTTGAAACAAACAGCGGGGCAAATGTTTAAAGCTGACATGACTTCTCGTTTCCAGCCCAGTCCCACTTGAGACCAGAGAACATGATGCATATTGACGTGGTAGCGTAGCTCTCTTCAGTGAAGAGGCCGAAGTGTACGGAAAGCCTTTGTTCTTTTGTTTCAGAATATTGGGAAGCTGGTTTTCTGTTGTGTTCTCACTTGATTTCCATTTTGTATTAAAGTCACTCAATATTGTTAAAACACAGTTCAGTAGTTTTTTGGATTTTTTTTTTAAATTTTTTTTTGTCCCCAGTTACTTTAGCTGCAAAGAGAGGACAAAGGAAACTGTTGTCGCTCCAAAATCATTCCCCCATTCTGACGATTCTTAATTCCCTGTTACAGTAGCAGTCCATCCAGTCGCTGAAATTTTAGTCCTGCTGTAGTTTACTGTACAGAAAAGAACAGAGGGACTTATCAATGGTTGAGGTACAGTAAGAGCGGATTTTTTTAAATGGATGTTTGATGTGATTCAATTTCCCAGTTTAGTCTTGTTTTCTTAATGTTTGGGTTTGAATGAAGTCTACTTGTAAAGATAATATATGGATGGGAGAGCGTGTATATAACCTTAATGTACCTTTTAGATGTAGATCCCAGATGTATTTTCATTGTACAGATTTACTACAGGGTTTTTGTTTTGTTTTGGTGCTTGGGGTGGGCCAGGTAGCACTGTTACATCTCGCGTGGCATTGCATGACGTTTTTAACCAAACCATCTGATCATCAAATCCCACTTTAATCAGTGCTGTCAGTTCCCTGCCACCCCATTTTCTGATGGCGAGCTTCTTTCTCTATTATTTTGATCAATTTTCAAACCGGGTTATGGATGCTTTTTTTTTTTTTTTTTTTTAAATCTTAATATTTTGTTAAAGCTTTAAAAGGCTCTACATCTTCCAGTAAGCCACTCTCTCATGTTCCGTTGCCGAGCCTGAAACATCGTTTTTGAATGTCCGAAGGAAGCAGGCAGTCACTTTGTTTCTGCAATCATACTGTACAAAGTGAAGTTTATGTACAACTAAAACTAGATGTTTTCATAACCACACACAGTGCTGCGGAGTGTTTCAAATGCTTTTTTTCCCATTTTTTTGTAAATACAGTATGTACCCTACTTGTATGAGAAGTGGTTATGCCTTTTGTTTTGTTTTTTTTTTTTTCTAATTTCCAGTTCTCCCCCACTGAAGTTGATTTTGGCACCTCATGTTGTGTACCGATGTCTGACGAGACATTTTGAACTTGCATATTAACTTACTGTAAAAAGAAAATAAACATGTTTATGTACGGGGTTATTAAGTGTTTAGTTTTTTTGTGACTATTGGACAGTTGTACCTCACTGTAATGAGTCACGCGGTCATAAAAGGAGGACAGCTGTGTGTCTGGGGCAGTAGAGTTGACTTAGTCGGCTCAAAGAGCTCAAACTACGTCACAAACGAACGTATAGTCATCAATATGTTTATTTGTGTATTCAGCTTTGCACGAGTACATTGTATACTGCCAACTAATAATGTAGTTCAGAGCTGTAGGATTCACAATTTCAGCTTAAAAAATAAGATGGACTGTTCAGTTGACCTTGTTAAAGTACTCCTTGGATCCCTCTGGGGTTGGTTTGATCTGGGAAAAAAGGAAAAAGATTAACGCATCTCCATTCGGGCGCAGTACTGACATCTGCTTCAGTTTTTAAAGGTAATCCCCTTCAATAAAGTGGCTGAATGCAGCTCATTGTGTTGGTCTCCAGACAACGTCTTAATGAAAACTACATTACTGTTACTTGATCAGACAAACATCTGGCGGTACGACGCCGCAAACCCACCAAGAACGGATTCTGCAGTCAACTCTGTTAAATTGTCAGCGATATTTGTGCCGTCACACACCCTCGATACGAGCTGAGATGCTGAGGATAGACTACGAAGTCAGGTAAGCAGATTAGTGGGGTACGACAAGCCTAAAGACAACCCTCTCAACCTGGCTGGATGGCCGTGGTAACTTAAGATGAAGTAATTACCTGCTACAGAACAGTTAAATCTCAGTTTCAGCTTAAAGACCAACTGAATTGTTGGGACTCCTCGGCAGGCAAAGCGTAACCGACACACAAGTCCCACGAGGAGTTATGTTAAATTCACTTGATCTTGATAGACCTCGTTTTCCTACCAATCAATCATCAATACAAAGGGTGATTGTCAACACAAAAGATGGATTTTTTTGGGGTAACTTCTAGCTTCCAGCCTTATAGAGGGGAGGCACTTTAGTTTGAGCAGCAGATTACGAAACGGACCTGTGATTCAAAAACAAGACTATTATATTTATGACCAAACTATTAAATGAACAAAGACGCCTCAAACTGTGTGCTACTACGAGTCAAGTGTCATTTTCATGTTAACCTGCTTGATTTAGTTTCTAATGATGAATTTGACCAAACAGAAATGTTTTTATAAACTACTGAAAAGTGACTAGGAAATTAAGTCCAGTTACTATAATTACATGGATTGTGTGTGTGTATTATATATATATATATATATATACTATATATATATATATTAATATATATTATATATATATTAATACTATATATATCTCTATTCTCTTATAATATACATATCTATCCTAATCTATCTATATATTATATATATCTCTATCGCTATATCCTCTATTATATTCTCTCTCATATCATCTCCTCTCTAGTAATTATAGATTATAATATATACTCTCTCTACTTCTCTCTCTCTCTCTCTTCTCTCTCTCTCTCTCCTCTCTCCTCATCTCCTCTCTACTCTCTCTCTCATTCTCTCTCACTCTCATCTCTCTTCTCTCTCTCCTTCTTCTCTCTCTCTCCGCTCTACTTCTTCCTCTCATCTCTCTCTCTCTCTCACCTATCTCTCTCTCTCTCTCTCTCTCTTCCTCTCTCTCTCTTCCTCATCGATCTCTTCCTCCTCTCTCTCTTCCTCTCTCTCTCTCGCTCTCTCTCTTCTCTCCGCTCTCTCTCTCTCCTCTCCTCCTCCTCTCTCTTCCTTCTCTTCGCTTCCTCTCTCTCTCTCTCTCTCTCTCTCTCTCCTACTCTCTCTCTCGCTTCCGATCTCTCATCTCTACTCTCCTACTCTCCTCTTCTCTTCTTCTCTCTCTCTTCTTCCTCTCCTTCTCTCTCTCCTCTCTCTCTTCTCTCTCATCTCTCTACTCCTCTCTTCCTCTTCTCATCTCTTCCTCTCTCTTCTTCATCTCTCTCTTCCTCTCTCTCTCTTCTCTCTTCCTCTCTCATCTCTTCCCTCTCTTCTCTCTCCTCTCATCCTCTTCCTCTCTCGCATCTCTCTTATCTTCCTCTCTCTCATCTCGTCCTCTTCCTCTCTCTCTCTTCCTCTACTCATCTCTATTCTCTATCTCTCTCTTTCCTCCATCTCTCTACTCTCCTCTTCCTCCTCTCTCTCTTCTCATCTTCCTCTCTCTTTCTCTCTCTCTCCTCTCTCTCTATCTCTCTCTCTCTTAGCTCTCTCTCTCAGTCATCTCTCGCTCTCTCTCTCCTCTCTCTCGCTCATCGACTCTCTCTCTCTCCTCTCTCTCTCTATTCCTCTCTACTCCTCTCTTCTCTCCTCTCTTCCTCTCACTCGCTTCCTCTCTCATCTCTCTCACTCTTCCTCTCTCTCTCTCCTCTTTATCTTCTCTGCCTCTCTATCTCTCTCTCTTTCATCATCTCTTCCATCTCTCTCTCTCTCTTCCTCTCTCTCTTCCTCTCTCTCGCTCTCTCCTCTTCATTCCTCTCTCTTCCTCTCTCATCTCTCTCTATTCTACTCTCTTCCTCTCTCTCTCTCTGCTTTCTCTCTCTTCCTCTCGCTCGCTCTCTCTCTTTCTCTCTCTTCCTCATCTCTCTCTCCGCTTTCTCTCTCTTCCTCGCTCTCTGCTCTCGCCTTTCTCTCTCTTCCTCGCCTACGCTCTCCTCTTTCTCTCTCTTCCTCTCTCTTCCCCTCTCTCATCTCTCTCCGTCTCTCTCTCTCCTCTCTCATCCGCTCTCTCTTCTCCTCTCTCTCTCTCTCTCTCTCTCTCTCTCTCTCTCTACTCGCTACTCTCTTCTCACCTCGCTCTCGCTCTCTCTACCTCTCTTCCTCCTCTCTCTCTCTCTCTCTCTCTATCTCCTCTCTTACGCTCGCTCTCTTCCTCATCATCTCTCCCTATCTCTCTATTCCTACTCTCTCTCTCTCACTCCTCTCTCTCTTCCTCTCTCTCTCCGCTCTCTCTCTCTCTCTCTCTCTCTCTCTCTCTTCCTCCTCTCTCCTTCTCTCTCTCTTCCTCTCTCTCTCTTCCTCTATCCTCTCTACTCTCTCTCTCTTGTCCTCTCTCTCTCACTCTCTCTCTCTTCTTCTCATCTCCTCCTCTCTCTCTCTCTCTCTCTACTTCCTCTCTCTCTCTCTCGTCTCTCTCTCTCTCTTCCTCTCTCTCTCATTCCTCTCTCTCTCTCTCCTCTCTCTTCTCTCTTCCTCTTCTCTCTTACTCTCTCTTCCTTCTCTCTCTCTCTCATCTCCTTCTCTCAATTCCTTCTCTCTCTCTCTCTCTCATCTCTTCTCTCTCTCTCTCTCTCTCGTCTCATCTCTCGCTACTCGTCTCTCTCTTACTCTCTCTTCCTCTCTCTCCTCAATAGCTCTAGCTCTCTTCCGTCTCTCTTCCTGCTCTCTTCTCTCTACTTTCTCTCTCTTCTCTCTTTCTCCTCTCCTCTCTTCCTCTCTCTTCTCTGTCTCTCTCTTCATTCTCTCGCTCTTCCTCTCTCTATCTCTCTCTCTCTTCTATCAACTCTCCGCATTCGTCTCTGCTCTCTCTCTCTTATCCTCTCTCTCTCCCTCTCTTCCTCTCTCTCTCTCTCGCTCTCTCTATCTCTCTCATTCTCTCTCTCTCTCTTCCTCACTCTCTCTCTCTATCTCGTCCTCTCTCCTATCTCTCTACTCTCTGTCTCTCTCTGCTCTTCCCTCTCTTCCTCTCTCTTCCTCTCTCGCTCGCTTCTCTACTCTCTCTCTCTCTCTCTCTCTCTCTATCTCTCTCTCTTCTCCTCTCTCTCTGTCTTCTTCCTCTCTCACTCTCTCTCTCTCTCTCTCTCTCTCTCTCTCTCTCTCGCTCTCCCTCTCTCTCATCTCCGTCTCTCTCTCTCTCTTCCTCTCCTCTCTCTCTTCCTCTCTATCGCTCTTCCTCTCTTCCTCTCTCCTCTCTTCTCTCCTTCCTCTCCTCTCTCGCTCATCTCTCTCTCTCTCTCCTCTCTCTCTCTCTCGTCTCTCTCTCTCTTCCTCTCTCTTTCTCTCTCTCTTCCTCTCTCTTTCTTCTTACTCTCTCTCGCTTCTTCATCTCTCTCTCTCTTCGCTCTCTCTCTCTCTTCCTCTCTCTCTCTCTTCTCTCTCTCTCTCTTCCTCTCTCTTCTCTCTTCCATCTCTCTTCTCTTCGCTCTCTCTTCCTCTCTCTCTCTATTCCTCTCTCTTCTCTTCCTCTCTCTCTCTCTTCCTCTATCTTCCTCTCTCATTCCTCTCTCTCTCCTTTCTTTCTTTCTTCCTCTCTCATCGTTCTTTCTTCTCTCTCTTTCTTTCTTTCCTCTTTCTCTCTCTCTCTCTCTCTTTCTTTCTTTATCTCTCTCTCTCTCTCATTTCTTCTTTCTTTCTCTCGCTCCTCTTTCTCTCTCTCGCTCACTTTCTCCGTCTCTCTCTCTCTCTTACCTTCTCTCTCTTCTTTCTCTCTCATCTTTCTTCTCTCGTCTCATCTCTCTCTCTCTACCCTCTCTCTCTCTCTCCTCTCACGCTCTCCTCTCTCTCTTCCTCTCTCTATATATATATAGTATACTATATAGACTATATATAAAGTAATAACTCAGGTACTAGGTCCTAGAAGTCTCACCGTCGGCGACTCGGGGGTCCAGCTGGCCGGAGCACACCTCTCCGTGAGTCTCAACAAACGGAAAGCCTTCACCAAACGGGAGAGTCTCTTCTACACAACGGCCAACCGGCAGGTCGTTCACACTCATGTGCTTCACCACACCGCTTGGATCAATAATGAACAAGCCCCTGCAGGACGATGTTAAAACGGATCACAAGACATATCTGAGCAGCAGTGACAGGGTTATATACTTATGACAACCTATTAAAGCCACTGAGGGGAAAATAATTCTGAAATTACAACAAGGTTGTAATTTTTAGGAGATTAAATAATTAATACAAGATTTTCAAAAAAGCAATGACCTTTCAGCATAAGACTTTTCAACAAATGCAGTTTCTTGAATATTCTTTTCTAGGTTCGAGAGGTTTTAAGATTAGATTTCTGATGTATGGCTCTGACCCTGAAGTCTAAGGTGCACTATATCCCCCAATTTAACACAAACTATCTCATAAAAACTGACTTGATTCTCAGAATATATTGGCTTATATTTTTTCTTCCTGAAATGATGGATTTATTCTTCCAAATTAAAACTTTATTCTGAAAGTCTTTATTTTGATTTTCTTCCTCCAGATGGCCCGTTAACTGTTTTGTACATAAAACAATTAGTCAACACGTTAAAAAAAACTAACAACAAAGTTATCACACAAGTACAGAGTTTCTCCAGATGATAACTAAAGTACCCGAGCAGACCACACCAGCATATAACGGCCATAATCCACCCACTTTTATTTTTTTAACAGTCAAACTATTCAAATCGACTGCTGTAGAGCTGCATGCAGTGCTTTGATCTGGCCCCCCGAAGTTCTCGCTCTCACGCTGGACCTCCCTCAACACACCATCACACGCTGGAGGAATGCCCAAACTATTGTTAACTAGATTTAGCAGATTTTTAGAACTTTGTTTCAGACTCTTCTTCCATTTCAATTAGACACCATGGGGAAAATGCACCAACATTTTGAAGAAATTGTAATTATTTTCTTTGTGAGACACTACCTCTGTGCATGCACGCCATAGCTGCAGCCAGAAGTACCAAAGTATAATGTCAAGGTAGAGGGTCATCTATACATTTGTAAAACAGTGATAAATCTGAGCTCACCTCAATGCAATTCCCGGCTCCTCCAGCAGCACCCCATAATCTCTGGAGATCTGCTTACTGAGGTCTGACAGTAGAGGGATGTGGATGTGGCCCAAACCTCCAGACTACAAAAAAACAACAAAAAACCCATCACAACAGGCATGACCTCTACACACACACAACCACGGGTATCTCTTGTAATAGATGCATTTGAGATGACGTCAGCATCGCCGCTCTTGCGTCAAAAAACGTGGATAAAAACACATCCAAGTGGACGTTGCCCTGTGTGAGTTTCAGAATCATGTCTATGTGCGTAGACGCCCTACCTTTCGCGGGGTATTGATCCAAGCGAGGTGGGTGAAGTGAGAATCCACAGACACTCCCACCACCTCACAGTTGACGTCATGAAACTCGTTGGCCTTGTCACTGAATGAGATGATCTCTGTTGGGCACACAAATGTGCTGCAGAACAAAAACACAGAAAAACAAAAGCCAGTTTTCAATAGACAGGTATTGTTTGCACTTTATTCTCCTCATCTTCTCACACTTACTTTCCTCGTGAATACTCACAAATCTAACGGGTAGAAGAAAAGAACCAGGTATTTGCCCTTGAAATCAGCCAGGCTCATCTCCTTGAACTCCCCGTTGTGGACAGCTGTAGCTTTAAAGGCGGGAGCAGGCTGAGTGACAGCAGGGGCCCATCTGGACGTGCCTGATAAACACAAGTCAAACATTTCATTCATTTATCAGGCTAAGCTGTAGATATGCTGCAGTTCCTCTCTTTCTTTGCTCTCCATGCCTCCATGTTACTACGAGATGCAAGGTTTGCAAAGCAGTGGCGTCTTCTAATCTTGTGTGGGATGAAGATGATGTTTGGTAAGACATGCCATTAGATCAGGAATACCGCGTTAAAAGCGAGGCTTCTGAACAAGCAAGCACTTCATCTCCTCCAAAGCGTCAGCCACCTACTGCAAAATTAAAATCAACTGGAAATTTCATTGTCGTTTCCATAATTTACACAAATTAGTGGGTAAATGCCAGATCAGTCATCTGGGAAAAGTAAGCACGTCTCTCCAGTTGTTACTCAATCAGTGCCATAAAATAAGCATCAGGAGTTCCAGATTAGGCTCCAATGACTAGAACCTTCTTAGTGACTGTCAGGTGAAATCCCACCTAATTTAAACCTCTGACATCCCGGACGGGTGTTTAAGCATGTGCCGTCACCATGCCAACATCTACACAGTAGACTGAGACGTTCACATGCAAAGCTGTGCATGTATACGAGTTTGGCAAGAAATTTTGTCAAATAATCCTTTAATTAAATTTAATATCGTCTTCAAATGACTGCCGATTTATCTGGGACTGCCTGTCTCTTAAAACTAAGCCCCAGAATAGAAAGGTTGATGAAAAAGAGACATCCTGTCACAGGATCTGCAGGTAACTTTTGGAGGCGTTTTTGTTTTTCTTGCCACCTAAAAGAACATTTGAACCCTCACAGGGCACTGGCAGCGTCTTTGTGACCCGTATTTCGCTGAGAGCGTTCAGGAAACTTGAAATTTGTGAATTATCATAAAGCCCAAGACCAGGCCTGTAAGAAAATGTTGCTCTGAATAGATGTTTTAAAGTTGTTTGGTCACAGTAACAGAGATCATGTTTAGTTTGAGTCAACTTTTCAGGAGGACACGCTCACATGGTCGCAGAAATGCTGGGATGTGGGGCTGCATCACTGTAAACTTCACAAGTGCTAAAAGGTAGGAGTGAGCGCATCTGTCTGAGAGGACTTTACAGGACCAATAGTCCAGCTTATCAGCAAACCATCAGCCAAAGACTGCTGCACACCCATACTTGGCCCTTGAAGGGAGCACTGATGCCAGGACTTGGCTTCTATTTTCCAAAGCTATTTATTTTTTTAATCCTTTGATACTTTTTGCCAGGAAATCATTGAGAAATGCAAAGCTCAGTGTGACGCTGCTCGAATGCCACCATTTCCCAGAGAAATGGTTTCTGTGGGGCTGAAACGCTTCTTTGTCAAAACAATATGTTTATTGTGGTATTTCATACATTTCCAGGGTTGTAAATATTGTGATGTTTTATAATTGTACATGTACAGGACAAAGCAGTGATCCGTTTTAATGTTCACTCAACAATTGTTCAGCGTTACTGTCCTGACATTCAGCTACAGAAGATATAAAAATGTTTAAAAAAAAGAGAGAAATATCTTAACAGGCATATATTACTGATTTTTCTGGCAATTATTCTCTTGATGAATCAATAAATGGAATGTATGCTTTGGTGAGGACATTTCTCCATGCTGATCAGAGTCTACATATTTTTGCAACACGACAGTAGTTTTGTACATACTGGTGGAGAAACGGGACCTCTGAAGTGCAGGAGCCGTCAGTGTCCTCGCGGCTCCGCAGACTCCATGCTGACAGGCTGCCGTGACTTTCAGCCCTCCTGCCACAACCCGCGCCTAACAACAACAAAAAAAAAAAAGATATATCAAAGAGCACCTCCAACAGGGGTCTCATTAGGGATCAAACTGCTGCTGCTGCCTGTGTGTTTTACAGACAGCCACAGCACAAACAGAGGTCTCTCCCAGCAAGTGTCCAGCATCAGCTGCCAGGAGCCAACTACCTGCTGTGATCAACAGAGGGCGAGCAGACCCAAAATAGGACTGGAGAACTTGAAATACGGGCTTTTGCACACCTTTTGGAATATTTATCCACGGTGGAGGGTGGGGGGGCACACTATGCAGTGGCGAAGAAATGCACTTAATGATGAATAAAAAAATAAGTATATCAAGTCTGGTCAGGAGTGTCATCTTCACTTTGTTTTAAAATCCCTTTCACACAGCTGTCTCACCTCCAGAGCCCCGTTAGATAAAATAAATATCACGAATCTCCATCAAAGTGATCAAACACCATTAAAACTACATGTGACTGTTTCCACATTCATTCCCAGATTATTAAGATAAAGATAAATTATTAAGATGAGAGCTGTGGTAGTTACCACATACAACACATTAAAGCAGAAAAAGACGTTTGTATGGTAAAAAAAACCTAACACCATAAACAACTGCCACATCCATTAACTACACAGGTACATAAGGTCTTATAGACAGGTGCTGCACGTGTCTCGTTTCCACTCAAAACTGTGCAGAAAGGCAGCTTTACTCAGTTATAAAAAAAATAAATAAATACGTGACTAATTCAGACAACATTACACCACAGAGGCAGGCGCACTGACGTGGTCAGGATCATTACTGTGCAGATTTTAACAGGTGGTGGTGGTGGTAGTTTACTGTTATGAATAAAATAAAACGAACTCTGTCGATAACTCGACGACGCGCGTCCTCCTGGAGGGACCGCGGACCGCAGGTTTGTCACCACTCCGGTTCGGCCGCGACACACTCGAGCCTGCGGAAACGAACACTCGCCTCCGCCGACCACCACCGCCGGTGCGCGGCGGCTCCCCGGGCTCTGTCCTGGGGGGTAACGGGGGTTGTTGAGGGGATGAAGCCGCACTTACAGAAGTCCTGAGCAGTCGTCCCGCCGTGGCCGCCATCTTCGATTATGTCATTAGGTCACTCGCGCACGTGCCAGATTCAAATCTGCAGAAGAAGAAGAGCAAAAAGATGTCACGTGGACGGTGTTTTGCCGGCGTGCTGGTTTGATCGTACCGGTCAAACCAGCAACAACAAGTGGAATATTATTTACTAAATCACAAAATCAAGCGGCAGTGTTCGCTGTTACCTTCACTACCCCTCCTGAAAGTGTGGAAACATTTAGTCTGAAGCTTTAACCGCGTCTAAAATGTAGAGCTACACCCGTGACGCCCGTTGACTGGAGTAACTCTGACGTTAGGAAGCTGTGGACCGATAAACGTGGATTTGTTTTCCATCTCTATCAATTAATGCTCTGCCAGCATGTTACCGTGTGTTTAGTTGACTACTCAAAGATAACAGAATGCAACTGCATGATAAACGTTGCGTTCCTGTCATATATCATGTCTTTATCGTTTTTAATATTTAACAACAGAGATAGTGAGTTATATGCTTTTTACGAGAAACTTTTTAACTTGGTTGCGATGGAACCACCGCCTCTCATATTTCCGATGGCCGTGAATGCAGCGTAAACCTGCCCACATACTGTTCACGTGACGGCAGGCGGAAGCGGTTTCTATCCAGGAGTTGACCTCAAAAGCATGGGCATGCTTATTTGCAGGATTTGCACTCATTTATAACTATTATATTTAATCCGCGTTGTAATGGACCCGAATCTGCTGCAGTGGAAAGTGCAGGGGCAGGTAAGCCGACACATGCAGCGCGTCCGCGTGGGTGACAGTGACCCAGGTGAGCTGACGTTTCCGCGGCTGACGAGCTTTACTGTTCCCTCGTCACAGTCGTTCTTCCGTCGATTGCGGATGTGGCCGAGTCTCCTGGATCCATCCCTGCTGCTCTCCTCAGATGTGAGAAACGGCCTCTGGAGGGGTGGGAGGCGGTGAGGTGAGTGGACGGTGTGTAACGTGCTCTGTGCTCTCCTCAGGCGGAGATACTCAAGGCCCGCGCTCTTCTTGGGAGGGGAGATGAAAAGGTGAGGTTTTATGTAAACGAGCAGTGCTTGGATGACATTATAAAAGTTTGGCTCCCTTTACACCCGTCTGCCGTGTCCTTTCCTCCAGGATGACCCCGCCGTGATCCTCTCACTAGTAAGTCTAGCCATGAAAGTAAGAAGAGTATAAACGGTCTTGGTTTATGGAGAATATTCAAGCCAGCTTCTGTAAACTCTACTTGACTTTCTAATAACACATTGAGACAGTTACTTTCGTCCTCCGTTTTATTTGCGTTTATCTGTGTTTCCCAGTCGTCTGTCCACGCTGATTCCGGTGCTCCTCTTCCATTTGTTTTCCGTCCTCCAGGTAACTAAATCTATTAAGCTTTTACTAATATCTCATGGCTTTCTTCCATCATTAAGGTTGTTGTGCAATTACGTCACGTCATGTTGACACTAGTGACACCATCGAGCAGGGGAGAGTTGGCTCCTTACTTCCACTAAGGTCCATCCTTGTCTGGGGAGTGTCAGAGACGTGTGTAGGAGCTGGAAACCTGCGGATGTTTTCTCTCTCTCGTGTAAAGAACTGAGTCCTTGCAGCTGCAGATCCACAACTTCATGGATGTTGGTTCCACTGGTGTGAAGACTTTCATCTGCACGTCGGACTGTAACGTCACGCATTGAGAACCAACAAACACCAACTGCTAGAAATTGTAGGCTCCAGGTTCAGATGAGGCGTTTTCACAAACAGATGGATGAAAACTGTGATTATCTCTCTTTTTTTTTTTATTCTACTTTGTTTGCACATATATTAATGGTAGCATGTAGGACTGTGAGCCTATCTGAGTGTTTGGGGGTGTTTTTGTTTTTTTTTTAACATTATATACACTGGTGGGAAATGCATAGATGGCTCATTTGGTCGAAATATCTCCAATCAGTGCTAAATACCTGGTTGTACTGGTGTGTGTGTGTCACTTTTGCTCCACATTTAAGAAAACAAGTGTTGAATAAGTGAGAAGATGCTGAATGTTTTTGTCTGTGAGTGAAATCAAATCAGTAAATCACAGTAATTGATTTGTGTTTGCGTGGGAATGATCTCCAAGATGTGAACTTCTTTTTTTTTTTTTAACAGAAAACATTCTGCTGGGATGAATTTTTTTCCACTTAACTTTACATGTTTTTTTCAAAACGTTTGAATGTGTTTGGCTTTTAGCAAAAACACTGTCACAGTTTGAAAAACAGACGCAGACTCCCTCACTCGTGTTACTTTCTGTCCAGCATTTTTTCCCATATCAGGACCTTTGGTATGTCTCTTCTTTACTTAAGTCATTATTATTTTTCCATTCTTTAGTTGTGGTATTTGTCTTTTTTACTATCATGCCCGTTGAAAATAAACATTTCTTCTCAGGTTGTTGCTAGCCTTTTACCTCACAGTGGTGTCAAAGCTGCTCTGTTTTGGCAGGTAATGAAGCAGATTCCTCACGTTAATAAAAATACATTCAAAAGTGGCTAAAACACCATCAAGGATAAATGCTCAAATGTGTTCTTACAGTTTTTGCTGCAGAGTTACAATGCAGGATTCAACCACGCGAACAGAAATTCTTCCGCAGAACAGGTGACGTCCTCAAAGCAACGCAATTTGAGTCTAGATCTTAGTTAGAAATTCTGTGTGTGTGTGTGTGTGTGTGTGTGTGTGTGTGTGTGTGTGTGTGTGTGTGTGTGTGTGTGTGTGTGTGTGTGTACACACACTCTCATCCATCTAAAGCCCTCCCCGTGTTTTTCAGCAGTGTAACCGTCTTTATCTCTCATCACCAGACTAAGAAAACGTCTCCGCAGCAGCTTCTGCTGATTGCAGGAACCATCTCTTACACAACGTTTGCTGGGGTTTGTACAACGCCACTGCAACAATGGGAACTATAATGTGTTAAGTACGTTCATGTTTGGATTTATTTATTTATTCATCTTCTCTTCCCCGTCTGTGTCTACAATCAGGCCCTTCCTCAGATTGTCATCAACCAGCTCCGTATAAGAAGTTCCTCCCTGCAGATTTTTTGCAGGTCAATATTACCGATCCCCCTCTCAGGTGAAGTCTTACAGTGGTAAAAGTAGGGACATGAGTTACACACACACACACACACACTCTACAGCAGGTGCAAAATACTGTACTAATATGAATGACTTCCTGCAGCCGTTCTAGCCTTCCTCAATGTGTTCAACATCAGAATTAAGGAGACAGAGACTGGGATCCATGTGTTTGACCACAATGGAAAACCTGTTGGCCTCTCGAAAGCAGCAGGAGAAAAGGTTAATAAAAGGATCAGATTAACTGTAAGGTGACTTCATAATCAGATCGCAGTTTTAAGGACTATTTCTGATTCCATTAGGCTGTGAGGGAAACTGCGCTGTCAAGAGCAGCACTCTTTGTCACGACCGCTGCTGTCCCTAACCTACTGGTTTTGCTCTTACAACGGTGAGTCTCGTGTACGTTCAAATCACCTTAAGTCCAAGCGGACAGAATTCCCTCCTTGTTGGGGCTGACCAATCGCTTCCCTCTTCACAGAACAAGGCTTTTCCAGAGAAACTCCCTGCTGGTCGCTCCTTGCCGTCACATAAGTGCAGCGCTTGTCCTCGGCCTGATGATTCCTGTCTCGTTCAGTCTCTTTCCACATCTGGGAACGGTGAGGTTCAGGGTCCTCAGCTCTGCTCTTAATGTTTTCCTTGGGGTAAACTGTACTGACTCCATCCTCACTTTCCAGATAAAACGGGAAGACTTGGAGGAGGAGCTGCAGGCTGAAGCAGTGGGCGGGCAGTTATTCTACCACAAGGGACTCTGAGCAGCGTCCGCCGTCCACGGCAGACGCAGAAAAACACGTGGCTCCGGCTGAACAGCACGATGGAGCTGAAAGTCTTCTGCACACATTAAAGATGCTTGTAACCAAGATGAATGCAGCTTTTTCTCCACAAACCATTAAACCAAACATAAAGCTACTTTTTGATAGTAACTTTATTCACTTGTGCTATTAACTGTATTTATAGACGTAGCAAATATTACAACAGTTCATGAAAATACATTTAGTTTTCAAAGTTAGAGCATTTCTGTCTTTTACACCCTCCTTTATAATAAAACTTGTCTGACAATGTGGTCAAGAACGCACTCAGCTGTGCTACACATCCGTTAAAAAAAAACAAAAAAACCTGACGGTAAAACGTGTAAAATAATAAAATCAATGTGGACGTGATCAGCTGCAGGCTACAGAACCTTCTTACAAAACCATGTTTACAAAAGTCTCAGCGCAGCTGCTTGGATCTCAGCTGAGCGTGGCACTAATGTCATTAGTAAAATACAAAATCATACTTTGTTAAAAGAAAAAAAAAAAACCAAGTTGGACCATGTCTGCTGCAGCTGTTATCAGATAACCACGTGCTACGCAGTTTCTATCAACTAACTCAATATAAGTGCTTGTCACATGTGGGATATTTGAGCTGCGCCTGATTTCAGACTGATGTTTGAAAGTGCTGCGTTGCACTGTTAAACTGAGGCTCCATAGTCCATAAACCTGAATTATTTTATAGTTTCAGTATTGATCCCTGCTCACCCAAAGAAAATAGTCCAGCAGATTTTACCGAACGCCGCCCAGGCGGCAGCAAATAATGCTTCGTTGAGGACTTCTTCCAGCGAAATGGAGTTCAAATTTTGCACAATGTGGGTTTCAGTTGTAATTAACTACAGGAATTTGTTAGATTAAAAGAAAAAAAAAAAAAGTATTAAAGACAAACGTACAGTATTTTTCAAAACAAAGAGGTGTCCTAGTCTTGGCACAACAGCGCAGCATAAAATCTGCTGCTTGTAATACTTTCCTTTCTTCATAGGGACATTTATGTAACAAAGCGCTCATCAGAAAAAAGTAATTGTCCCAGCAAAGCCAGAGTCCGAGCCGCTGACACCAACCTCGTCCTGCTGCAGAGCATCTGAGAGCTGCTTTATATCCTCAAGAGTTGCTCAGCAGCTGCCAAATGAAAGAGGAAGTTCTCGGTGGCCGGGGGGAAATGATGCTGCTTCAAAGCCTCCAGGGTGATTTTAGAGTCTTCGCATTCGTCAGCCAGAGCAACCAGGTTGGAGAGGACTTCTTTTGTCTTGACAGAAATGTCCTGTGAATGAACATTTGACCTTCTTGGTTAGACTTTGGCCCGATGAGGAGTGAGCAGGGTGCAGGTCTGTGTTCTCACCTTAATGACCTGACTATCGGACCTCTCAGCATCCTCCGCAGACTGCACGATGAGTTGGCCAATGTCTTTGTGCAACTTCCCCATAGCCATGGCCTCTGTGGTGAAATACTGAGCATCAGTCTGAGGGGATCAGAGAGCTCTTACAAACATATTGCTCGCTCTTTGAACGTGGCGTACCTTTGGCGCTCTGGGACACTGTGATGACACTATCTGGCAGGTTCACGAACACATCAAACAAGTCCGATCTGTTGCTCACTTCTGGATCTACGAATCCTGCTATGTATCCTGTGGGGGGGCATATTGGGGCATATTGGGGCATAAATAATTGATTTTGCCACCATTAGACAACAGCACAGATGGTGGCTAATCTGAGAGTTAAAGATTTCCTGTGAATCAAACAAACGAACCAGGGTGCAGCCTCACCGGGGCATTTCTTTAAATCCTCCACTTCAGCATCTATCAGATGGACGTACGGGTGCAGGATGGACCAGTCTTTCCGGTGCCACGCCAGAGCCGGCAGGACTCTAAGCAGAAACGGGGTGAGGACTTAGGTGGCGTGACAACACTGCCCACTGCAAAGTGGAAATAAAAGTCCTGAACTCACCTGGTAAACTCCAACAGCGCCTCAATCCGAGGATGATGGACGACAATCCTCTTCTTCAGCATCAGGGCGGTGTACAGGATGATGGTCTCCATACCAAACTGAGACACCACATCTGTGATGGAGCCAAAAATGAGCGCTTTAGCCTGCCTCATAATAACTCAGTTTGTTGTACGAGTATGAAAGGGAAAAGAGAGAATGTGGCCAAATTCTTGACTGAAACTGCTCACAAGGAACGAAACCGTTTACCTTTGACTGAACCTGCTAAGTACGCTTTCCGAATGTCATGGTCCTTAATGAGAAATGAGCCGTTTTCATCACTCTGACAAATGCCTTTGGTGAGCACAGCGATATAGGCTTCCATCATCTTCACGGGACTGCCGTATTTGACATACATCCTGAATAACAAAGGTTTTCATTACCAGCACTGTAAAAAAAAACGAACTGTTCAATAGTGCAGGATTTAGGTTTCTGTTACCTGCAGAGTATTCTACTGAGGGCAGCATACTTCTCAGGGTTGAAGTCTTTTGCTGTCACAACTATTGAAAAATGAGTAACCTTCTCCCAGGGGTGGGGGAGGGGTGAAAATCAGTACATGTATTTAAAAGACAAACGTGATTTTTTTAACGAGGTGAGTCTTGCTTCTGGGTTTGTACCTTGTTCAGTGCTGTAGGCTCCTGTACCTCCACTGTGGTGATGTAGTACCAGGTGCGGCAGAACTGACCAAACACAAACGTGTGGAAATCCCGGCTGTCCTGCGTCAAACAGCACTTTCTGAGCAGGACTTGTCTCAGTCCAGAGGCCACAGATGGATAACACCACACCCACAGGGTGTCTCCATTCACATCTTTCTCTGTTGGTGATAGAAGAAACGCATCACATGTGAATCCAGACTGGGAAACTAGACATGCTGGGAGCAAATCTCCATCCCATGGTGGTCTGTGGTAGATGATCCATTCACGACCCCTCCGCGACTAGTTAACTGGTGTTCCCGGTCAAACGTGCTGCAGTCGGCGTCACACCGCTGTCATGTGACTCTCTTGCACTTTCAAGCGAGTTTGAGGCGCCAACTTCGCCCGGACAACGACTACAGTAACACCAACAACGGCGAGGGGACAGAAACTCACCGATTAATCCGACGCTTGACATAAACTGAGCCTCGGTTGTTGCCATATCCCATACCTGCGGCAGAGGAGAAGCAAAGGTAAACATGAACACACAGCCTCTGGCAGCTCCCTCTGCGGACTCGGCTGTAACTCGGAAGTACCTCGGGAGATCGCGCACAGGCAAAATACCAGAATACGAAGTTGTGTGGACTCAGAAATATCAGAAACTGGTTAAAATTGGTCAATGGCCTGGGTGGGATTTTCGCTGTCAACAGACTGACCACTCTCTTCCGGGACGGAGCCTCGGCGCTCACAGCCAATCAAAAACGACCGTGAGGCAGCGGCATTGGTGCGTTCACTGAAATCTAAAATTATGACGTCTACACTTCTGACTACACCAGCCAATTATCACTTCGGTTATATTTAAGCTCTATTACCTAGTACCTACTTTATATTTCATCTGCATTTTTTTATGCTTCAGATGTTTCAAAAACCTGATCAAAGTAAAGTGTTTGCTAATTGTGATGATTTGTCCCAGTTATTTATCTCTATATTGTTTGTATTTTTTAAAACACATTGCTTCACAACAATTACTCTGTGCATGATTAATAAACAATGAAAGCTCATAAAAATCTACAGTGTAACTTAAGAATAGAATAGCTGTGTTTAAAGAAAATAGAGGTGGGTTTTGATGACTTTAGAGAGTAGCGTATGATACTTTACATGATAATGTGTATAGAAAAGCGTGTCACATGAAGAGATTTGTTTCTCTGCAAATGTCTTTGAGCAAAAATCATTCAATTCAGTCATTCTTTTGTTTATTCATTCAGACATTCAAAGACTAAAATAAATAATACTAGAGATAAACTCACAGCAGACATTAATGCATTCTAAAATACAAAAGCAATTCTCTACATTTTGATATCACATAATGCTTCTTAAAACAAAATAACAATTTTGCTTAATTTTTTTTAATAATTGTCCTGATGTGTCTTGTATATTGGTTTTGGGGTTGTCCTTTTTTTTGAGAAAAAAAACGCATCACTATAGAGCACATACGGGAACTTTACTCATGCGGAGTTGCCAGGCTGGTTAGAAAAGTGCGTTTAGGAATGTGAAAGTGGTGTAAATTTGAGAATGTTATCTATACAAAAAATATAAAATTCCTATTCAAAAGTTTACTTGAAATAAACCATGAAAAAATATGACATTCAGAACATATACACAGTTTTTTTAACGTCATTTAAATTAAAATGAAAAATGATATTTCTGAGCCTGTTCTAGCGAACTGAAAAACTATGATCACACCAAGGACATCGACTACAAGAGAAAATACAAGATAGCGAACGAATCAAGCCATCAGGGGTTATTGCATCTTAAATTTTTTACAAGATGAGCCCTACATTTCTATTTCTAAAATGCTCTAAATGTTTCTGAAACTCAGCTTTTCTTTTTCATTTTCAGTGGAGACATAGAAACTCACAAAGTCGCTCACAAATATTGTATCTATGTAAAAAAAAAACATTAACCTAAATTTCAACACATACATTTTCGTAATTTCACATTATTTGTTTTTAACGAAAAAAAAAGAAGCTTTTTTTTCCTGCATTCGCTTCACGGTACCCTGATGTGGAAATTTGACAGCACGAGACGCACCTGGCAACCCTTGGAAGGCCGCTCACGAGGTTCTTCCTTTCTCAGCCAGCACCGTTGCTGCGGGTGAGTGCGTGGCTGGATGGACTGGTGAAATAGTCAAAATCCTTCTAAAACACGTCTATTTTGGGTTTGAATAGAGCGCCACCGACATGCCGGCGTATTTCCAACGGCCAGAGAATGCTCTGAAACGAGCAAACGGTGAGTAGGAAGCAGCCTCGTCCGCCAGACTTGTAACAGACGTGCTAACGGACTGTAGCCGAGTAGCGAGTCGGGCTAACTGCTAATGTTCCCGGAATGGCGGGGAAGCTCGTCGGTGCCGTTTAGTTAGTGTTTACAACGACCGGTGCCGTTTCCTGGTCATATTGACATTTATTCATGCGTCAATAAGTTGCTGACAGTGTCGTCTCTCTGCTGTCAAACCGCTAGCGGGGTACAGCTTGCCTTGCCTTTCATCGCCTCGGCTTGCCTTTCATCGCCTCGGCTTGCCTTTCATCGCCTCGCCTTGCCTTTCCTCTCCTCGCCTTGCCTTTCCTCTCCTCGCCTTGCCTCTCCTCGCCTTGCCTTTCCTCTCCTCGCCTTGCCTTTCCTCTCCTCGCCTTGCCTTTCCTCTCCTCGCCTTGCCCTTCCTCTCCTCGCCTTGCCTTTCCTCTCCTCGTCTTGCCTTTCCTCTCCTCGTCTTGCCTTTCCTCTCCTCGTCTTGCCTTTCCTCTCCTCGTCTTGCCTTTCCTCTCCTCGTCTTGCCTTTCCTCCTCGCCTTGCCTAGCCTTTCCTCGCCTTGCCTAGCCTTTCCTCGCCTTGCCTAGCCTTTCCTCGCCTTGCCTAGCCTTTCCTCGCCTTGCCTAGCCTTTCCTCGCCTTGCCTAGCCTTTCCTCGCCTTGCCTAGCCTTTCCTCGCCTTGCCTAGCCTTTCCTCGCCTTGCCTTGCCTAGCCTTTCCTCGCCTTGCCTTGTCTAGCCTTTCCTCGCCTTGCCTTGTCTAGCCTTTCCTCGCCTTGCCTTGTCTAGCCTTTCCTCGCCTTGCCTTGTCTAGCCTTTCCTCGCCTTGCCTTGTCTAGCCTTTCCTCGCCTTGCCTTGTCTAGCCTGTCCTCGCCTTGCCTCGCTTTGCCTTCCCTCGCTTTGCCTTCCCTCGTCTTGCCTCGCCTTTCCTCTCCTCGCCTCGTCTTTCCTCTCCTCGTCTCGCCTCGCCTTTCCTCGTCTTGCCTCGCCTTTTCTCTCCTCGTCTCGCCTCGCCTTTCCTCTCCTCGTCTCGCCTCGCCTTTCCTCTCCTCGTCTCGCCTCGCCTTTCCTCTCCTCGTCTCGCCTCGCCTTTCCTCTCCTCGTCTCGCCTCGCCTCGCCTTTCCTCTCCTCGTCTCGCCTCGCCTTTCCTCTCCTCGTCTCGCCTCGCCTTTCCTCTCCTCGTCTCGCCTCGCCTTTCCTCTCCTCGTCTCGCCTCGCCTTTCCTCTCCTCGTCTCGCCTCGCCTTTCCTCGCCTCGCCTTTCCTCTCCTCGACTTGCCTTTCCTTGCCTTTCCTTTCCTCGCCTCGCCTTGTCTAGCCTTTCCTCGCCTCGCCTTGTCTAGCCTTTCCTCGCCTCGCCTTGTCTAGCCTGTCCTCGCCTTGCCTCGCCTTGCCTTTCCTCGCCTTGCCTTCCCTCGCTTTGCCTTTCCTTGCCTTGCCTTGGCTTTCTGTTCACCTTACCTTGCCTTGCCTTTTTGCTCACCATGCCTTGCTTCGCCTTACCTTTCCTCCACCTCGCCTGGCTTTTTCCTCGCCTTGCTTCGCGTCAGGGTTATGATGCGGTAACATGGGCCCCTACATGGCAGTTCAGTGCGGTCTGTTTTTCGTTGGTGTCTGTAGCACATTTCTAAACGTGCCTCTGACATCTCTCTCAAATGTTTTTTTTCTCAGAATTTCTTGAGGTTGGCAAGAAGCAGCCAGCTTTGGATGTTTTGTATGATGTTATCAAGAGTAAGAAACATCGAACATGGCAGAAGATCCACGAGCCCATCATGCTCAAGTACCTGGAGCTGTGCGTGGATCTCCGCAAGAGCCACCTGGCCAAAGAGGGTCTCTACCAGTACAAGAATATCTGCCAGCAGGTATGGAAAGAAAAGAAGACAACTTGATGTATGTCTGTACTTAAGTTGTTTTATTTTCTTACACATTCCATGTCTTTTTTTTATTTTTCTTCTTCCAGGTTAATATCAAGTCTCTGGAGGATGTAGTTCGGGCTTACCTGAAGCTGGCGGAGGAGAAGACTGAGACGGCTAAGGAGGAATCTCAGCAGATGGTCCTGGACATCGAGGATTTGGACAACATCCAGACCCCAGAAAGGTGACAAATATGATAGATATTCTGGATTATTCCTTTTAAATTGATACCAATCGTTGTTTGAGCTTGGTGGTTTATTAATGTTTGATTCTGGTTGTAGTGTTCTGCTGAGTGCTGTGAGTGGAGAGGACACTCAGGATCGAACGGATCGCCTTCTGCTCACTCCTTGGGTTAAGTTCCTGTGGGAGTCTTACCGCCAATGCCTGGATTTGCTGAGAAATAACTCCAAGGTGGAGCGGCTCTATCATGACATTGCTCAGCAAGGTAGTAACGCCCATTTAATACCTCCAACTATTTTGTTGTTATTACCTACAAAATAAGTCATTTTATTAGCCCTGTATAAGTTGCATATTCATGCTATTACATAATGTTTTGCTGTCACAGCAATATTATAATTAATATAGTATGATCAAAGTAAATAACACTAGTGATTCTTTTGTAAATATTTTTATTTTATGTCTGATGTGTAATTTGACTTAAACACCAGTAGCAGTAAAGCAAATAGAAGTTGTACATTACCTTAATGTTTTCACCTCTTTGATTGCAGCGTTTAAGTTCTGCCTGCAGTACACCCGTAAAGCTGAATTCCGCAAGTTGTGCGACAACCTGCGTATGCATCTTGGTCAAATCCAGCGGCATCATAACCAGAGCACAGCCATCAACCTGAACAACCCTGAAAGCCAGTCCATGCACCTGGAGACGCGCCTCGTCCAGCTGGACAGTGCCATAAGCATGGAGCTCTGGCAGGTTTGTTCTCTTAAGGGTCTTTGTTTATACCAAGTAGATGATCAGCAGTTGGGAGTGTTGGTGGACGTCTGTGGGCCTTGTCTTTACAGTAAATGGGACATCTTTGGTTCTGTTATACTCTGTCAATGTTTTTCAGTCAATTAGACACATTTAATCTGTGTCAGGAGTGTCAGTGAGAGACCACACATTAAGATGACATTAACATTTTCACCACTAAAGTGATGTGTATTTACGCTCACCACTTTAGTAGTAGTAGTAGTGTGTGTGTGTGTGTGTGTGTGTGTGTGTGTGTGTGTGTGTTAGTTACACATACATACATACATACATACATTCATGCTAGTGTTAATGTTATGCTCTATATAATGGTTTTGACATTTCTGGAATGATTCAATAAAAACAAATGGAAAAAGTTTGATAATAGTAACAGTAATGTACAACATGTAGAGTATCTACAACCACACTTATGCACAGTCCTCTAGTGGTCCCCAGTGTTCCCTGCTGCTGCAAATCTTTAAATGGAGATGATGCATCTCTTTCTCTCTCCCTCCAGGAAGCATTCAAGGCTGTTGAGGACATCCACGGTCTGTTTGCTCTCTCAAAGAAGCCTCCAAAACCCCAGCTCATGGCAAATTACTACAATAAAGTTTCTACTGTGTTCTGGAAGTCTGGAAATGCCCTCTTTCATTCTTGTACCCTCCACCGGCTCTATCATCTGTCCAGGGAAATGCGCAAGAATCTGACTCAGGATGAGATGCAGAGGTACTATGTTTGTTTTTCATAGACGACTGTAGCGGAGTCTCAGATGTGACTTAACATTTGTACATTTCCATTTTCAGGATGTCCACCAGAGTCCTCTTGGCCACACTGTCCATTCCCATCACCCCGGAGCGTACTGACATTGCTCGACTGCTGGACATGGATGGCATCATTGTAGAGAAACACCGTAGGCTGGCTACTCTCCTGGGTCTGCAGTCTCCACCAACCCGGCAGAGTCTCATCAATGACATGGTACATAATGTCATTGTCAACTGAGAACAGTTGGACAGAGTCTCTGGCTCTTATTATATCATGTCTTTTTAATAACTACGTTTTTTAACTTGTAGGTAAGATTTAACTTGCTACAGTATGTGGTCCCTGAGGTGAAGGAGCTTTACAACTGGCTTGAGGTGGACTTTCATCCTCTGAAGCTGAGTGGACGAGTGACAAAGGTAAGTCATTCATCTGTCCAGCAGCAACATGTTTAGTAAATGGACAATAAATACATTTCTTGTATTTCATATTATATTGACAATTTGTTACTGTATTAAAGCAGCACAAAGGACTTTTATTCATGTTATTTGCTTACTTTTACAAAAGTGTCATCTGGCTGTAACAATCTTCCATCCTTGCTCTTGGCAAAAGCCAGCCACAATAACCTTTGTCCGGTCCCGGGGGACAGCTGTGTTTGGGTTTACAGCTATATGTCATCCATCAGCAATGATGAAACTAGTTCACAGAACTACAGTGGGCATCATGGCTCAAGAGTGTAATAAAGGAGGGGAAAAAATGAGGGACCAAGTACTGTAAAAATCGACTTTAAAAAGGGAAACCTTTCTCTGTGCTGCTTTATTTCAGTTAATCTCAGGAAGAAATCCAGTATTTGTGTGTAAAATCTATCTATCCATCCATACATTCATTCATCTATCCTGCTCTCCTTTAGGTTTTAAACTGGGTGAGGGATCAGGCTGAAAAGGAAGCTGACCTGCAGCAGTACGTCCCACACCTGCAGAGTAACACCATCCTCAGACTCCTACAGCAGGTTATTACGTCATTCTTGTTGATCTTTAATAGCTCACCACACCCCGGTAATGATTGTAATATTTACTGTTTCTCTGCACTTGTATTATCAGGTTGCACAGATCTACCAAAGCATCGAGTTCAGTCGTCTGGCCTCCCTTGTTCCATTTGTGGATGCTTTTCAGCTGGAGCGCTCCATTGTCGATGCTGCACGCCACTGTGATCTGCAGGTAAGATCAAAATCACCAGAGACTGCTCTTTGGACTGTTGATGCTTCATCTCAAGCCTTATGCCATGTTATGAGATTGAAGTGACTTTTGTGAAGTTTTTCACATCCTTTTGCAGAACTTGCTTAGCAACTTGTTTTGTCTTGTAGGTTCGAATAGACCACACCTCTAAAACTCTGAGCTTTGGCTCGGATCTGAACTACTCGACCAAAGAGGATGCTCCTGTCGGTCCTTTCCTGCAAAACATGCCGTCAGAGCAGATAAGGAACCAGCTAACTGCCATGTCTGCTTCTTTAGCTAAGGCCATCCAGGTCATCAAGCCCACCTCAATCCTGGTGAGTTCAACTCCTTAGTAGATGTGTAACATGATGCTGTCATCGTTCTCTTTAAGCAGAGCCATTCGGACATTTGTAACTATGTTTAAGACTGCGGCTAAAAATTACATTTGGCAACCTTTTTTGTAGTTTTTTGCTGCACTCACACGAGTGCGACTTTCAAATTTGCAGAGAAGTCCTGTGCTGTGTTCAGTATATCTAGTCACCCTGTACTTTTGTCAGTCAATTCCACACTGGTTCTTTTCTCTTGTAGCAAGAACGTGAGGAGCAGAACCAGCAGGCTATTGCTGCCTACCTGAAAAATGCCCGCAAGGATCACCAGCGCATCTTGGCTCGCAGACAAACCATCGAAGAGCGTAAAGAACGTCTGGAGAGCCTCAACATTCAGCGAGAAAAGGAAGAATTAGAGCAGCGAGAAGCTGAGATGCAGAAAGTCCGCAAGGCTGAGGAGGAGCGTCTGCGGCAAGAGGCCAAAGAGCGGGAGAAAGAGCGCATCATGCAGGAGCACGAGCAGATCAAGAAGAAGACTGTCCGTGAACGGTTGGAGCAGATCAAGAAAACTGAACTTGGTGCCAAAGCCTTCAAAGATATTGACATTGAGGTAAAATGTCACTAAAAACAACGTGATCACTTTGGGTAAATTCTTATTGAACACAGTCTCTTTAAAGATACAGAAATAAACTAGGAGATTTGTTTTTCGCAGGACCTGGAGGAACTGGATCCTGACTTCATCATGGCTAAGCAGGTGGAGCAGCTGGAGAAGGAGAAGAAGGAACTTCAGGAGCGTTTGAAGAACCAGGAAAAGAAGGTAACAAAATTATTGATCTTTTAAACTATTAGTCACATGCGTGTGGTTTGGGCACTAATTAAATGTTTTCTTCAGATTGATTACTTTGAGAGGGCCAAACGCCTTGAGGAGATTCCTCTTACCAAGAAAGCGTATGAGGAGCAGCGCATCCAAGACATGGAACTGTGGGAGCTCCAGGAGGAGGAGAGGGTATGTGGAGGCATGGGGATAGAAAAGTTTCATACGTAAAAGTACATTTAATTTACTGTGTAAGTGTGAGAAGTCATTTTTTTCTTCCTGTAGATCAGTAACATGAAAGTTGAACGCGAGAAAGCTCTGGAGCATAAGAAACGCATGTCCAGAATGATGGAGGACAAAGAAAACTTCTTGTCAAAAATAACTGCTGCCCGCAGCTTCATTTATGAAGTAAGACCCTCCAAGTAGTCCTTCATTTAACGCTGAATACTGGTGTGACTAGAGCAGTGTGTCACAACAGTTTTTTGTGTTTCGTTCCTATTCCATGTTTTGAAAAGGAAAAACTGAAAGTATTCCAGGAGCGTTTGGTAGAGGAGAGGAAGAAACGTCTGGAAGAAAGAAAGAGGCAGCGCAAAGAAGACAGGCGCAATGCTTACTACCGCCAGAGAGAGGAGGAGGCACAGCGCATCCACGAGGAGCAGCTCAAGAAAGGTTCTTGCTCTGTTTTTGTTTTTTTTTTTGTTTTTTGCTGCTCTTGTGCATGTATATCTATTAACACATATGATCCAACCAGGCCTGATAATGTTTTTGTTTTTCCACTTAATACATCACATGTAAACTGACACCAGGTATCGGGAAGAAAGTAGCAGAAGGAAGTTTGGGAGCTGTTGTTTAGGTGCAAGAGTGTTCAGGTGTTGGTAAAAGATACCCACCACTTCACATGTGGTAAAGTGAGTTTTCTGGGGTTGTTGTAATGAGACATGGTAGGGTATGAGCAAAGAGGGCATAGAGAAGTAAGGATGTGGAGCATCATAATCTGCTCCCAAAGCTCTGAAGGCTATGGGAATGTGTTCAGGCCAGCCCTAGTGCTGCTGATGCCACTTAAGAGTCAAAGTAAAACATAAAACACACCACAAATATGTAAAAAGTTTCAAAAATGATCTCCAGACTGACATTTCTGACTTGCACCTTTTCTGTCATTTGCTCTGTAATTGTAATAACATTAGGACAGAAATGTGGCGAGCTGTGCAACTGAAGCATGACATGACAAGATCTTGTGGTACGAGATGTTGCAATATTAAAAAAGAATCGAGATGGCTCGTCACCTGAAAAGCTGTTTTGCAATCCAGCCTGTAAGAGAAGCAATGCATCCTTACAACCAGTCTGCCGGAAAAACGGCTAACCAGTGTTGCCAACTGAGTGACTTTGTCGCTACATTTAGTGACTTGCATGCAAATTGTAAATTATGTAAAGGGGTTCCCTTGAGGGGTCACCACATCTAACCCTATCCTCTGCACCCTTCTGCTTTCTGTTAGTTCAGAGTCTTTGCATGTGTTTAATGCACTGACCTCATTTGCATCGGTTCTGTTGCGTCCTGTTGATACGAGCTGATACTGGGAGCTGCTGCTGCTGTCTGAAAACGTCACAATTCAGCTCATCCTGCCGGAGCGTCAGATAATGTTCTGATGCAGGTGTGACCAAAATGATGCATTACAGGCACATGTACTCTACAGTTACCTGGTCATTTATATTAATAGACAGATTTAGTTCTTAGCACTTTATTAACAATTGTTACAATCTGGCAACATAGACTAGGTTATCTAATTCAGCTCCAGTGAAGTTGAGGGCTGCAGCGCCACACTTGATGACAGCTCTTTGAACATCACCCCCAATTTAAAAACGTGAACTGGAAACGCTTAAAATAACCACTGTGTCCACAGGTAATTACATCAGGCTGTTTTTCTTTTCTTTTTTTGTAACCATAAGTGTTACCCTAAAATGATAAGGCTAGGACACGTCGTCTTAAAGGTGTCACTTTAATGCTGGGAAAGTGTGCTGCAGTCTGAGGAGCATATCTGACATTCCCCCTTTTACCTTTTTTGCTGTCTTTAGATTACATTTGATAGTTTGTCTAAGCATCATATATATCAGTGTGAACGTGGTTGTAAGGGTTTTATTCCGCATTTTTGACAGAACGTGAAGAGCGTGAACGCCTGGAACAAGAGCAGAGAGAGGAGGAGGAAAGGGAGTACCAGGAGCGTCTGCGCAAGCTTGAGGAGCAGGAACGGAAGCAGCGCGCTCGCCAGCAGGAGATCGAGGAGCGAGAACGCCGACGCGAGGAGGAGCGAAGGGGCCCACCAGAGGAGAAAGCTAAAGTACAGCTGAGCTTTTTTTAATATGGTGGTGTACTTTACAATTGGATGTCAGGGAGAAGAAGCAAAATAATTAGTCGCACAACATTAGGATTTGAAATGAAAATGGTTCTTATGGTTATTCAGTGTCATAATTTAATTAAACTTGTGTGTTATGGTGAGGTTTTACGGTCCTTTGAATGTAACAACACTGAAGTTCTTGATCAACTTGTGCCTTTACAGGACTGGGGCGAGAAGGACGAGGGAGGGTGGAGGAAGCGTAGTGATGGAACTGATTCAGAGTGGCGTCGTCCCGTAGGAGACAAGTGGGTGACTTAAAGTCTTATTTGGTCTTGACTCCTTTAAACTGAATAGCACCAAGAATAGTCGTGTTCTTTCTAGGGACTGGAGACAGGAGGGCCGGGATGATGATAGAGAAGACAGAGAAGCTCCACTGAGGCGAGGAGATGGTCCTCGCAGAGGTGGAGATGACAGAGGACCTCGCAGAGGCTTCGATGATGACCGAGGCCCACGTCGAGGCGGCGATGAAGACCGTCCTGTGCGCAGAGGCATGGATGATGATCGCGCTCCACGCAGAGGATTTGACGACGACCGCGGACCAAGAAGAGGTGGAGATGACGACCGTGGCCCTAGACGTGGCTTTGATGATGACCGTGGCCCTAGACGTGGCTTTGATGATGACCGTGGTCCAAGACGTGGCTTTGATGATGACAGAGGTCCTCGTAGAGGCATGGATGACTCCCGTGGTCCCAGACGTGGGGCTGATGATGACTGGGGCCCAAGAAGAGGAGGGGATGATGACCGAGGTAGTAGGCGAGGAATGGATGATGGGCCTCGTCGTGGTGGTGATGACGCCAAACCCTGGAAACCCCTTGGCAGACCTGGTAAGCTTCTCTCTTCAGCTGCCAGCTTCTGATATGTCTTACGGTACATCAGGTACATTAAACTGTCAACAGTTTTTATGTAAACATCATAGGATAAATACATGTTTCTGTTGCAGGTGGTTGGCGTGAGCGTGAAAAGGCCCGAGAAGAGAGCTGGGGACCTCCGCGTGGTGGTGCCCAGGATGATGAAGATGACGGTGATGAAGATGAAAGACCAGGCGATCGTTTCAGAGAACGTCGTCCTTACAGGTGGGTCTGGCATGTCTGCTTCAGGTGTTCTGATTCAGTCGTCACGCTGAATTCACACTAGGCTTGGGCTGTATCCATTTTTTTTAATTTTTTTTTTTAATGATTTTTGTTTCTCTGGTGGCCTTTATTTTGAAACTGGTTAGACAGGAAACCTGGGTATGGAGGGGGAAGAAGTGCAGTAAAGAGCGAGAGGCTGGGATTCGAACCTTCGCTGCCTGCCATAACTGCCCATACTTGTGGCGTGCACTTTTTTTTATTTAAATGCTATTAAAACATATCCGTATTTAAACGCTGTCCGCGTGGCCTGGGATTATCTGTACTTTCCACAGGCGATCCCCAACCTTTGTTTTTGAGTTCCATGTGTTCAGTTGAAGATGGCGATGAGTTTCTCCTCCTTGTCCGTGTGTTGAAAACTTTTGACCATCTCTGTGTACGAGTTTGACTAGGCTCCAGCTGTGTCACTGCCACTTGATTGGCTGACGCATCCAATGACGCGGGAAAAGTTAAAAATCACCATCCTTTTACAAATGCGGCACATGCAACCCACACTTAATCTTGGCAATAGATGACCCTGTTTAAAATCGATAGAAACGGACAGAGGCAGCACTCCCAACGCTGCCATGTTTATACTGAGCATGTTATAATTACCTCTGCAGTTGCATTGATTTATCACTGTGTTTATAACAGAGAGGAGGGCGCTTGGAGGAGAGGAGGCACAGAAGAGGGAAGCAGTTGGAGGGATTCTCGCCGAGAGGAAGCTGATCGCGATGATCGTCGTGGTGACCGCCGTGAGAGAGACCGCCGGGATGATCGTGAACCCAGAGCCCCAACCAGAGATCAGGAAGATGGTAAGCAGCGTAGACACATTTAAAAGCTTTGGAAGAACTTGATAGAACTTCTAAGCCAGATTTTGTCGACTAACCCTTGTTTTATATTCCTTTTGCTTACCCCCAGAACTCTTAGGAGTTAAAGCATTGAAGCTGCCAGAGTGGTGGTGTTTTTCTTTTCTTTTCTTTTAGAATTTTTTAAAATTATTTGTTTTTGGGGGGATAAATTATCCTGGCAGGCTTCAGAATTGAGTTGTCAAATCACAAAATAAATTGGATGCGTGCAAGTTGTAGGTACATCAGGTAGATGTTGCAGTCGGCCAGCAGAGGTCCCTGTTGGACCGTGTAACTACTGCTGGATGCTCATAACTGACAAATACACCAGCAGTCTTTATGATTGTTAAATGTGTGTCATGTTTTTCTTAATGTTCTAATAATCATTTCAGTTTCTTCGGGGGGCTCTTGGCGGCGTGGAGGTGATGATAGACGAGAGGATCGGGACAGAGACCGGCAAAAGGACAGGGAGCCCGAAGGGGAAAAAGGTTGGCACTCTGAAAAAGAAAACCCTCGTCGCACCAAGAACGAGATTGATGACGACGGCTGGACCACTGTACGCCGCTGAACATCAGCATGCCGCTGAACATCAGCTCCTGCCTCCATTTACAGCTGATCCATACACGTTACCATTATAATATTTGAATGATAATCAATCATCCATCAACCAGTTGGGCCCCTGTTGAGTTAACTGCTACTAGCCTTTGACAAGTATCTGTAGACTAGTGTTTTTGAAGTTTATTTTATCTTTATTTTTTTCTGCAGTTTTGAAACCATTTCCTTGCCACCTAAACTGAAATTGAGCTTGTGTGCAACTTAGGCGTCATACAGAGATGAACACCACTAGCAGCAGCGGTGGTGAGGAGTGATTTTTACCCTACACGAAGTGACTCAAAACTGAAAAGTCGTGTATCTGCTTGGATGTTCGGTGCAACCGTCACAACGAATGACCACAGACGGACTACATGCAAACAGTTACACAGAATGTCATGTTTTGATTCACTGGTTTCTGCTTTTCATCTGATAGATGCTTCTTAGCCCGTTAATAACCTACAGGAGTTTAAATTTTGACGTGCATGCGTCTGAACTGAAATGGTCGCTTGATATCTAGGAAGTGCTGTCTGTTTCTGCAATCAGCGTTTTCAAACCAGGTTGCATGTGTACAGATGAAGCCTTTATTAATAAAGATGTTTCCTCACCAGTTCTGTTCAGTTTCTCTTTTATTGCTATTAAAATGTTCCATCACAGTTAGGTGAAGCTCGTTTGGTGTACAAACATCACATCCCATTGAGATCTGTAAACTTGTGCCTGAACCTTCAGCTAAAATCTTTAAAAATGGACATCTGAGTGAGTCTAATATTTTAGCTCTTGTGTGAAGCCAACGGTCCTACTGAGGAGCGATTTTGGCTTAAATTGTTATAATAAAAAGTCAGAATATCTGGCTTAAGTTTCTTAAAATTGATTTGAATGTCTTTAAAGAGGCGACACCATGAGCCTGCAGTGCACGTTTCCACTTATTGGCGAGAACAGCCAAAGTAAAATCTTTGAGATGGAACGACTAATATTCTTAGGAGGAACGCGTTTCTGAAATCAGAAGCCCTGACTGGTGGGAAAACTGGATGTGTTGTAGCTGAGACTTGGAGTGTCTGAGCGCGTTAGAAAAATGTAGATTTGACACCACTAGAGGTCAGTAAAGTCCCACGGTAGTGACGCGGCGCCCCGTGTTCGCGGGCGGTGGGCGCCGAGCGCGTGATGCAAAACTGAAAATATGTCAAACTGAGGAAAATACCAGCTTGACGGCGCTGGGCAGAAAAAGCTTTGTTGGGTTATTTCAGAAAATTCAAAAGCTGCTGTTAGTTTTTTTTTCTTCCTTTTTTAATCTTATAACAAGACAACTACTTGAGTTTGGCTGCTCTCGCCTTCATAAACTTTGATGCACCAACACAACCAAAACAAACACTATTATTAATAAGCATTATTATTATTGTTAATATTAAGTGATATTACAAAAAAGCTCAGTGAAATAATTATTGAGATAAAAAAAAACATTTTAAAACAGCTCCGATACATTTAGTAAGAGGTCGATAGGAACAAAATTAAACGTGGATTTTTAGTTTTCACAGCTATAATATGTGGCTGCTCTGACAACGCTGGCACACCTTCACTATTTTAATCTGTAGCTATTTTTTATTCTGTTACGAGTTTTCCCGCACTTATGGCAATCTCTTCTGTGCTAAACAAGTTAACTGGGACAAAGACAACAACAACAATAATAATAATAAAAATAAAAATAATGATAATAATAGTAATAAATAATAAAAGTAATAATAATAATAATGGTTATCATAATTTTCGTAAGCTTTCAGTATCTTATACAGACTTAGACGGTCTCGGTTAATTTGTTTCGCGAATAAACGACGAACACAGAAATAAAACATGTAGAATATACTAGGTTACATTAAAATGAACGTAAAGATTTCCGGTAAGAATGCAGTATTTTTGCAGTTTCCGCCATGTACGTATTAATTTCTCAGCTGCTCTGTTAAGTCTGCGCCCCGTGAGTGTGTATTATTTGCTCCTGCAGGCCCCTGGTGCGCGACCATTACTGCAGCACCGTCAAGCTGATCCACGCGCGGGTGTGACAGCCCGCATACAGGTAGATAAACACCTGGGCTTGTCTGCCTTCATTCTGACACGCGGAGACTCATCGGTGCTGAAGACTGTCAGTCTTGCGACCAAAAAGCTTTAAATCTTGACTGCAGCTTGGTTGTGTGTCTGCTTTTTCTGTTGTTTTTTTTCCAGACACCACCATCCTTGAAATGTCTGGAAATGTCTCTGGAGTTGGGAATTTATGCAAATAGGATCTCACGAAAAAACGAAAACAAATAGGAATGAAGCAGGAATGATTTATCTACAAATATCCAGTTGAGGGGGGAAAAGCAAAAAAGAAAAGCTGCTAAAGTTAGACTGGTTAGACCTGGGCTGCCTGGAAAATAGATTTTAATGCATCTGCTCTGCTGTTTGTGCGGCATTGTTGTGCATCATTAAAAATAGAAACTCTCACTCCTTAAAATCTGTTTCTGAATGTCGTAGGCCGTACATGCAAATAAGCAGGCTACCTTGAGCTTCTCTGGTTCAGATGAGTGAGTTAAATGTCCTGGAGATATGCGCGTTAGCGAGTGCGCGCGCACGCGAGCGCGGGGGCTCCTCTCTGGACGAATCGGTTCCGTGTGGCGCGTTCGAGTCCGCCTCTCCGCGCCCCTGCTTCCCATTGACGCACTTTTTAAGCGTCTTCCCCTTCTCCACCTTAAGGCGAGCAGCAGCGGCGGCGACCAATCACCATGCCATTACAGCCTTCAGAGGAAGCTGTTTATGGGGCTGCAGCGCTAATTAGGCTCATGAACTAACAAATCTGCCTGCACGAACCCGGCGAGGAAAACGATCACATCCATGGATTAGTCTGGGAGTAGCCGAGCGCTTTTTATTTTTGGCTTTTTTTCGACACCGCCGCTTTCTTCCCAACTTATTTACTGCGCAAACAAACTTTCCCCCTTCCTTGGGTGTGGAGTATTTTTTAAGCAAGAGCGCCGACAACGACTTCAATCTAAACTGGGGAATCTGGACCATCAGACCATGTTTCAACCCACACCCAAGAGGTGTTTCACGATAGAGTCTTTAGTGGCGAAGGATAATCCCGTACCGGCGTCCCGCTCCGAGGAGCCCATCAGGCCAGCGGCTCTCAGCTATGCAAACTCCGGCCAGATGAACCCTTTTCTTAACGGCTTTCACTCCAATGGCAGGGGCGTCTACTCGAACCCGGACTTGGTGTTTGCCGAGGCGGTCTCTCATCCGCCAAATTCCGCCGTCCCGGTGCATCCGGTGGCCCCGCCGCACGCTCTGGCCGCTCACCCGCTTTCATCCTCACACAGTCCGCACCCGCTTTTTGCCAGCCAGCAAAGGGACCCTTCAACTTTCTACCCCTGGTTATTACACAGATATAGGTACTTGGGCCACAGATTTCAAGGTAAGTTTTTGAAAGTGTTCCTTTAGTTCAGTTTTACGCATGACCCTCTGGCCGGCTGTGATGGGGTGACTTATTTTTATTCTTATTGTTTCTATAGTATAAAAGCAGGTCCATTTTAGGGGCTGGGATCCCCAAAACTTAAATTTATTTAACGGGTTATTAAGAAAACATCAAAACAGACAGAAAATGATGTAAATGTAATGTACTTGGAAGAGCTGCTGATAGTCTCGGAGAAAGAAAAGACGCGCTCGGTTTCTTAGCCGACTGCTGCTTATACTGTCTGCTCAGGGGTTAAAAAATAACTCCACAAATTTCGGCACGTTTGTACACTGTCGGTCTGCACTTTGCATATATTATATTAGTGTCAAAAATGAATGAAAAAAATCAAGAGTCGGCTGGGTGCATTTCGCTGCTGTCCAAAGAGTTGTTGTTGTTATTATTATTATTATTATTATTATTATTATTGTTATTATTATTATTATTATTATTTTATTTTCACATTTGCCTGTTTAACTGAAACACATATAAAATTTAGTTGGTTTTTTGACTTTGCTTTTGGTATTTATTTTCTTTTGCATCACTGGGCATCTTGCATATTAGTTCCATTATTTAAAAAATGTGTATTATTCTTTTTTTTTTTTATTTCAATTTGACCTGCGCTCAGTTTGTGACTTTTGTAGTTTATGTTGCTCATTATGTGATATTTTCCACATCATTTATTTTAAATTAAAGTAATATTACCTTATGATACAGCAATTTATTTTTTAGTAAATTTATAAATTCGTTTTTTCTTTTGTTTATTTAGATTTTGTTCTCAAATGCAATTTTGGAGTTAATTTAATTAAGTCCATATCTATGGCTCCGCTTTGTTTCTCTGTTTTCTTCATGCTGTGGACCTGCTCATCTCAGATTAAGATTAGAAAATTATCTAAAATGCACGTATCTTTTTATTTATTTTTTTTCTTTGTCAGGTAGCGTTTTTTTATTTTTATTATTGTCTGTCTCCAGCCCTGGTCACATGTACTTTATTGTTCCTCAGCTGTTTACCGGCTTCTTGTTTGTAACTAAACTGTTCAATTCTTCTAATATTATTGGTTTGGACGTTCTCTAAAAGTTGTGGCTTTCTGCGTGTTTGCAGGTAATGAAACGAGTCCAGAGAGCTTCCTTTTGCACAACGCGCTGGCCAGAAAGCCCAAAAGGATCCGGACAGCTTTTTCACCTTCGCAGCTCCTGCGGCTCGAACACGCGTTTGAGAAAAACCATTATGTGGTGGGAGCAGAAAGGAAGCAGCTCGCCCACAGCCTTAGCCTCACAGAAACTCAGGTAAGAAACTCCACGGTTTCACCTGGCTGCACGACGACGCCCATCCAGCTGTCGTAATGTTGCGTTTTTGTGTATTTTATAATGCTTTGCGTTTGAAATTATCCATACGTAACATGTTTTCATTATGTTTATTGTTATCAATTATTTCTACATGATACTAGACGTCTTTCATGGCTCATATATGTGCATGTTTTTTTCTTTTCACGGGGCGTTGTGCATCACAGTAATATTTAGTGCCAACCCACTAGAAAATGACACAATATTTACGCACGAAATTACACGTGGATAAAAAATGTGCAAAACGATATTTTTCTTATAAACCGCTGCCAAACAGTTTCTGCTAAGCAGGGGCCATAAATGCATGTTGTCAATCGAAGACAGGGGCTTTCTGCTGGATCAAATCCACCGTCATTGTATGGGCCTAACCTCATTTCAGGAGGGCTTGAATTACTTTGTTTTGGGAGGGGGGTGAATGTTGCCTTTCAAAATGGAGGGCAAATTAACCAGTTAACCATTTTATGGGATAGGCGATACAAAGAGTGAGGCGGGTTCAGTGAATTCCCCCTGCCACACTGAAGATGCTGTTTGAGCCCGTCAGCCGCTGTCCTTTGTCCGCGCTGTCTGCTTTGGACGGCGGGGCCTTTGGAGGAGCTGAGGGGAGAAATGAACCGTCACCTCCTCCAATTAACCCACTGAAGGCTTATTAAATGCACCTCAGTTGCCATTTGAGAGCTCAAAGGGCTGCAGAGTGACAAAGCAGGAGCAGATAATTTATCGATTTAGGTGTTGTTAACTCCCTGCGGTACTAATTATTGACAAATCCATTTAGAAGAGATTGTGAGCGCTCAATACGCTCGGATTCACGTGTACTGTATCTCATTTTTCAAGATTTCTCACGTCACTAAAAATGCTCTGACACATTTTCAGAGTGCAATCAAATTTATGCGACAATGGCTTCTCCGTGAGCATCAGTTTTAAATATTTTTCTTGACTTGTAACATTTAAAGATCTTAATGTAACGGGCGCTAGATGTGGTTATGACAGTTTTATTAATAAAATTCGGTTTACTTATAATTTAAAGGCTTAAGTTGGTCGTTTTGTGCTGTGCATTAAATACCATAAGCTGGAGTTACATTAAACTCGAATTTAAGCTCTCATTGAATTACATCTTATCTTTTTCTGTTCTGTGTTTCCACTGCGCCTCTGCATGCTCGCGTTGAGCCCTTTTTTACGCACTGACCAACGGCTGTTAAACTCCTGATACTGATACATGTTTCCTCTGTCTTCTCTTTTCTTTTCTTGCCCTTTTCCCAGGTAAAAGTGTGGTTTCAGAATCGAAGGACGAAGTTCAAGAGGCAGAAGTTGGAAGAGGAGGGCTCGGAGTCTCAGCAGAAGAAGAAAGGTTCGCATCACATAAACCGGTGGAGACTGGCGACTAAACAGGCGAGCCCGGAGGAAATAGATGTCACTTCGGACGATTAAAGACAGACTATATATTTACACACACGCATATATAAAAGCGCCTGAATGAAGGAGGAGATGGATAAAGGATGCCGTGTAGAGACAATGAGAGGGTACTGAGCCAAAGTCAGATTTGAGATATCCGGAGGTCTGCAGCTGAGGGTGAGACACACCTGACTGGCACTGCCGCCACCACGCGTCTCTGTCACTCAAAACGACCCCGGAAAGAATGACTGACACTATCCCAGCCCACGTACCCGCACCCTTCCACGCACCACCACTACAGACCCCCACACCTCCACCTAATTATATTTTCTCTGATTCACATTGAACATTTGCACTTGAGAGGTTTTCCTTTCTCTTTTTTTCTTTTCTTTTCTTTTTTTTAACGTTTCCACTCAAGATACCAAAACACAAAACTGCTTTTGTAAAACTTGAATTTGCATGGTCTAGTATTTTTTTCCGGTAGTTATTATAAGTTGAGCCCCCCCCCCCCCAAAAAAAAAACAAGAAAAAAAGAGGAAACCTCAATTTTGTTTTTAACTCTATTTTCAAACTGAGAGATGTCGTGCTTCTTCCTTTTTACAAAGTGTGCAGTCTTTAATTAATGATACTCGTGTTAAAGTGATTGTGAAAACATATGAAGTCATAGTGTTTTTTTTCTTTTTTTAAAGAAAAGAGATCAAAAATGAATTTTTATGAAAAAAAAATCTTTCTAAAAAACGGAATCCGACCACAGATCCAGTACTTAAGGGAAGGTCCGGACATTCCTTTCACCTACAGAGCTTTACAAATGTGTCGCAGTGGCCCCGTGCAACCTTCTGTCAGGACTTGACCCTCCGGTGAAAGTTGCCACGAAGGACTAAAAAGCAAGAATTGACGGGAAAAATCAAAAGAACTTTAAGCACTGAGCGTATTCCATGTACAGAAATGCTAAAAGTTAATGTTTCTGTTCAACCTCTTTTACAGAATGTAAATAATTTTTGTGTTTGTGTTAAGTTTGCTACAATTTTAACACAAAGTATACTTCCAAGAAGTATGTAATTGTCAATATTTTGTCAATAAAGTTTTATCAGTATGTTGCGCGCAGTAAAAGTGCAGGCTTTTGCTTCATGGAGCAAGAGAGAAGACCAAAATGATGCTTATGTCGCCGCAGTGCTGAATAACGTGAAGTGAGCTTTGCTGAGGTGACTCTGGGACATTTCGGATAACTGAGGGAGTATAATGCTGCGTTTTCCTCAGTCTGACCGCGCTGCTTGGCTTTATTTTTCAGAGGCTGCAGCGTCTGCTGCGCTCCGGCTACAAAGAGCCTCCACAAGCTTTTGTGAAAGTGCAAATCAGTTTGGGCAATTATCATGCGAGTAATATGAGTTGGGGGAGAGAGGGGAAGCATTGCCCAGTGGTCCACTTTAATCTCTTAATCCACAGATCCAAGGGGGCTTGGTTGGACATAATTTAGTACAATCTGACTACCCCTCACGACGCGATAAGGGAAGGTTGCAATGTGCCGCAAAAATGGGATCTTTGTTTAAAATCTTGTCTTGCGGGCTCCATCGGGCTGCTGTTGGACGGGAACATTAAAGGACTTCTTTAGGAGCCTGTGAGCGCAGCTAAAAATACTATTTACAGCAGGAAATTATTCATTAAAGCGCAAACAAAACAACGCGCACATCAGTTCAAGTTTAAGAAATTCGACTAAATTAAGCCCGATTAGTTTTATTTTTTATAGATTCGTAAGACACAAAACAAACTTGGAGTTTTTAAAAATTGTTTCATGAAATAAAAATAGCTGTTTTTGCATTAAGGGAATTTTAATCATTCCGTAGATTATAACGGCAATAAAAAAATCTAGAGAGAATACCATTAGCTTTTAGAAAAAAAAAGAAAAAAAAAGGAAAAACTAAAAGCTTTATTACAAACCCAGCTTTGAAATAGGAGGGATTAGAGGACTGAAAGGGTCCCACAATAGTTAGAAGAAAAGGTTTCATGCTAATGAGGTTAATGCCCTTTGTATCTCCGGACTCCACAACTTCATTACTCCTATCTCGGGCAACACCGAGCGGCTCAGAGCTTCACAATCCACTCGAGCTTTTCCCTACCCTGCCTATAAAGAAGGATTTGATAGCAGTCCTGTTCAAACTAGATAATTATATCTTTTCAAGTTGGAATTAAGATAAAGAAAGTGCAGTGGAGGCGGCGAGCCTTGATCCGCCGCAAACAAATTCGGCGCACTCTGTCCTCCCCCCGCATCGGCGCTCTGTGTGCGCCTGTTTGGACACACAAGACACACACACAGGACAGGCTTCTCATTAGAGCCCGGCACCATTTAATTAAATTAAACGCGTTTAATTTTCACCTTAAGAAAAAAAAATCAAACTAAAAAAAAAAAATAAATAAATAAAGGCTCGTATAATTTTTGCTTAAATAATATTTATTTAAAAGCCACGTTCCGACTGTCGTTCTCTTTTACGTTTCCAGATAAAACTGCAAGTGACTATTTCTTCGTAAAATGCCAATGAAAATTAGAAAAGGTCATGAAAAACAACTTTAAAGCCACGTTGATAACAGAAAAAAGTAGAAGTGAATAGCAGCGTTTGGGTCTACCCTCACTTCATATTACACTGCAAAGATATAGATTCATTTTTCGCGTTTGGAAAATTCCACGGGCACTCATTAGAGGACGGTCAAGCGCAATTTGAGACTAAGGCCACAGGAATATAATTGCTTTGGACGGGATTCAAGCAGTGCGTGCGCGTTGTGAAGTGAAGTAGGCCTCTCACATCAGATCCGTCTCCCAGATGCTCTAACTGTGCGTAAAGGGCCGACCGCGGGGCCCTTTGGTGACCCGCTTATCAAAACTTAAGCTGCTCCGCTCTGCATAGGAGCCTAACTCCCCCATAAATCATCACAGCGCCGGGAAAATTTGATTATTCCTCAAATGTTCGCAACCGAGCCAGTTTGGTCGTTTCTTTATTAAACATTTAGTCTGCAAGCTGAAATGATTATCCGTCACTGAAAAGAGTAGTCGGCCCCTATCAAGTGACCCCACTGACCCAAAACCTCTAATCTGCAATTAGCAGGTATAATTACGTCCGCTGACACTAGTAATGCGAATAGTGGCCGAGGGAGGAAATTCAGCGCCAGTATTAGTGCGCAAAGTCAATAATTGATCGAGCTGGAATCTCTTAAGTAAGTTGGGAGAAGTGGCGTTTGAAAGGATGGCTTTAGATGGTTTGTCAACATGTGCAGGTGGGGTTTTATTCCAGAGCACCTCTCATCAGGGTACAATGAATGCGCGTGAGGTGGCACCTGCGGGCCGACCCAGTCACAAAACCACGTCATGTCTAACTTGATCTGTCCTGTTTCACAAATTGCCTCTGAAATGGATCCTTGAAAGGAGAGTATCCTCCCTACACAACTCCTCCGGCCTTGACATAAGGTGCAGCGATAAATATACAAGACTAATGGGCAATTACCATACAATCACTCTTCAAATAGCTTACATAATAATAAATTAAACATCGCTGCCTGGTATTCCGTTTCTTTCTTTAGTATTAATAACGAAGGAGGGGCGTTTGTAGCCACGATGTGCTCTCGTGATTATGTTTTCCAAACGCAGCAACTTCCAATTTGCCATCGGGAGAAGTCAGCACTCATGTCTCCGACTAACTGGTCCGCTGTCTTTCTGCTGCCACGAAGGCATCTGTGAAGGCGCGAAAACACAATTCACCACCCAGTTTTGGATCCGAAGTTATTTCCAATTTAGATTTTGAAGGAGATGACGCGTTTAAGTGCATGATTACACAGCCTCTTACACAGGGAGTGTGTTGGCCTGCTGCGTTCAATGACACAAATGGGACTAAACTCCTAAATGAACCAGGCTGAGCAAAAACCTTTTAGCCGCCACACTCTAAAATAAAATAAAATAGTTTATTACGAGACAATGTCAAACGGCATCAGTAACATTTCAAGGTGTTCCGGCGTTAATGAATCCGGAGCTTTTACAGCTTCTAGATAAACACAGAGTAACAGTCTGGCACTCAAAACGTGATTGTTGGATGAGAGAAGCCAAGAGCTGCATTACAAGCTGCTCTGTCACACGCATGCAGAGTTTCACTCTCCAGCTCCATTGCTCATGCTCACCAGGCCACCACACAGACGCCATGTGATCAAGACATGCCAGGCAAATGACCATTCACAATCAAATATTAATGAGTGCTCCCATTCAGAAACACTATTTTTTCCCCACCAGTACAGATGCCTATTTGTCCTTCTGTCATGTTAATTTATGTATTTATTCAGAATTCACAGATACCTTCAGCAGCTTCCAGAAGTGGGCCTGCAGTCACCACACGGCCAGGTACAACTTCATGTAGTCAGCGCCAGAGATTTTAAGGCCTTTATTAGCTGTTTCCATCCCCATTCTTATTGTCTCTGCCAGTAATGGTAAACATTCATTTTCACTGCATTAATATTCCTACGACCTGCTCTGCAATCCAAGAGATTCCATGTGTTTATTTTCTCTAACGACACGAAGGCAATTTGGGCTGTAATTTTCTGCAGTTTCATTTGCATATAAGTGTTTCCCACACATCCAGCTCTGAAGAGAGCAATTGTCGACCCCCGTCCTCTGAAGTTCCAACCTCCAAACATTTTATAGGTTGTATCTGAAACCAGCATTCCCTCAGTGCGCTAATGTGTAACATATGGCAGACTGTACACCTGATAAAATACCTCAGGGGCCCTGCAGTTTGGAAAATCCTCAATTCACTCTCTAAATAAAACAAACAATGGCCTCACTAAATATATCACATGTGCCTGCTGAACTATTTTGTGTCTCTTGACCTGTGAGTCCCCTCCCTCATCATCACTACTTATCTGTTTGTGGACGGTGCCATGATACAACTTGCAGGTACTTCTTTTTTTTTTCTTCCTTAAAGACCAGAGTTTATATTCTGCAGCCACGCTGCTCCCATGTGTTGTTTTGTTAAAGCTCTTTCTTATGTCCATGTAATGTGTGGTGTCCTGTCAGAATATAATCACATCAGGTGAAACGAGCTCACACCTGAAGCTGGAGTTCTGCTCTTCTGTTTCATGTGGCCACAGTCCGACATGAAATGGAAAATAACATGTGTTGTTGAGCCGACAGGTGAAACTGGGGGCACCTGTTCCTCTGCCCCTGTTTTGCACCAGCGCTGAACTTCGCTGTGTCTCCCCCTCTTGGTGGCTGGGAGGGAGAAAAATCTGGCCCCCAAAAACATGAAGTATCAGGTTTCTTCTGGCTGAGTCTGACAGCAGTTGAGTGTTTAGTGTCTGGAAAACGCAGCAGCATAAAAAGCTAAAGTGGTGGTTTTAGAGAGGGGCTTGTGCCGCTCAGATAGAGAGTGGCACATTGCTTTCCCTCAGTCGTTTCAGCACAAAAGTCAACTCAGCCTGAGAAATTAGTTTAAAATGTAACTGGAGCTTGTTGGATTTTTTATTAAGTGATTTAAAAGACACTAGTTAAAAAAAAGTGTAATAGAAATTCAAATGATATAGTGTTTTATATTCTGTTTTCTCGTTCATTTTCACCTTTAGATGCATGTGATTTCACAACAAGATTCAGAGAAAATCTCTTACAAACAAGACGTAAACTTGTGTAAAACCTAAAGCAGCATTAAAATCTCTTCCAGCAGTGAGTTTTTCAGAAGTGGCGTTCAGACTTATTCTAGTTTAAACGGATTTGCTCCGGATTCTTCTGGTGGGACCCACAAAGTTTAAAAGGATAATAAATTCAATTAAACCAGCTCATGAAAAAAACAATGCAAAACTAAAACAACAACAATAATAATAAAAAAAACCTTTATGGAAAGTTACAAAATAAACAAGATATCACTTTAAGGTATTATTTTCTTAATATTTTTATACACAGTTAAAAATAATCATTAAATATTTGATATTAATAATCTGTGAATTAAATAAACTTTTTTTTGGTTAGAAATGTGTAAAATAATATTAAAAAGGGAAATCTCACTTCAAAACTACCTGAAATTTTTAAATTCATTGATTTAAAATATTAACATAAATATTGTACATTTTTAAAAACACATTTATCAAAGTTAAATACTATTGTTATTCAAAAGAGTGTTGCTTTTTACATTCCCAAAACTTAAAAAAAGCACAAATAACAGATCCCATGAATTTATAACAAGCAGCTTTCATAACACAAAGAAGGTGACTTCATTTTGACACTTGTGGTAGCTTTTATTTTACATCTACGTACATCTTCTGCTCAGCTTCTACGTCAGCACACGGCTCTCAACCCCAAGCATTACAGGTTCTTAAAGTCCTTTTTAGCATCTTTAACATTTTAATAATAATAGGGGTTGTGTGTGCATCTGTGGTGCGTGTGCAGACGGGTGGACATCTCTGCATTTCTGGTCTTCCTACTAAAACAAAAGAAAAAAAAGAAAAATCCCATTTGATTAAATAGTCTGTGAGTCTGTTTCAAGAAATTGGACATCCTCGTCGTGGCCAAAATCACTGACTGCATGATGAGAAACACTAAACTATAGAGCCGTGGTTTTGTATCATGTGCAAAGGCCACAGTAGATTAAAGGCAGGGCTGATGCGAGGCTTGAAAGAAATGCAAACAATATGAGGCTGGAAAATGTAGATGGTTTATGTTTGTTACTCTTTTCCACAGGCGGCAGATGTTATTGAATTCACTGTCGTAAAAGAGTGCGGCCATGTGTTTGAAATGTGTTACAGAGAAGCGCTCGGCCTGCCGAAGTGTCTGAAATCCAAACTCTGACATGTTTAAACAATGCATGAAGAGAATCGAAGGCGTTTGGCTATTTGATCCAAGCATAAATGTGTGGCTTCAATGTGGCTGCTTGGAGCGTTGCTTGACAGGCTGTGTAAATGATTGGTAGCCGTAATTCAGCCTGTGACATCTATTATAGGCAAATGAACAACTTAGCAGCTTCACAGAGAAACTAACCCAAATTGCACTTGCTGATCATTCACTCACAATGTCCTTTTGCTGCACCACACAGCAGAGGGATGCTCACAGCGTCTAAAGATGTCAAGTGGAGCTTCCAGGAGTTTTCTTCCAATAAATACCAAACATAACTACTTGATAGGGTGTATGTAAGGATAAGGTGAAATAATTACTTCTCCAGAAGCAGCAGCCATACTCCTTTTTTAGACACCGGGAGACTTTGAAGTCTGACCAGGGATGGCAAGAACCTCTCCAACGGTGACAGTTGTGCAGCACTTCATTATGCACTGGTGCTCTATGCTTCACCTGACTCTAACTGGTGCTAACGCTCACCGCTCTGCCATATAATTGCATGCAGTGTGATCATATGAACTCTAAATGCATGGAGTCCAAAAAAAAATGAGTGGCAGCTGACTTTGAAGCTGTGTGATGTGTGCTAGTTTAGGGTGGCGTTCTCACACGAGCGATTCTGGACAGCAGTCAGTGTGGGAAATGTAAACGAGGTAATAGTTATATATTAGTTAGTTATATATATATATATATATATATATATATATATATATATATATATATATATATATATATATATATATATATATATATATATATATATATATATATATATATATATATATATATAAACAATTACTGCAAGAGGTAAAGGTACAGCACGCAGTCTTGCTTCAGCTTCTGTCCTGCCCTCCTCCCGACTGCTGTCCTATGTGTTTTTTAAAGTGAGCTTTAATGGCAGCTGTGTGCGTAAGTGCTGCAGGTTAGTTTGTATTTGGAGGTGAGGACATGGCAAATCAGACTACTTCACACATGAAAGGCAGCTGTAGGTCAATTTAATTCTCTGTGCCTCTCTTAACCTGGATCTTGCTGTCCTTTTATGGGGACTCCAGAGGCTAGTTAAAAGGTGTCTGATTCTCGCCATGAATCTAATTAGATCTCTGACTAAGGTCTTAACATCTCCTTTGAAAAAAAAAGGAAAAAAAAGAGAAATGCACGGCGCAGTAAGGTGCTAAAGCTCATGGCCCTCGCCTCCACTGCACCTTGGACCGAGCTGTCCCTTTCTCCCTCCTTTTCCAGAGGAAAACAAAGTCCTGCAGGCTAATGAAGTTTGTAATTAAGAAGATTCTGACGGGCTGAATGAGTAATTAGGATGAGGTTTCTCAGGGGTGTTAATGGTGGTCAGGCTCAGTGGAGCACAGGCGGCATGTATGGCTGAAGAGAGCACTCTTTCATACCTCACCAGGAAGGGAAACAGAGGGAGGTGGGACTGTTTTCTTCTTTTCTTTTTTTTTTTTCTTGCTTGAATAAGCAACGTTTTCTTTTGGTGAGAAAGTAGACTACTTCTTGTTTAATGCACTTGTTTTAATAATAATAATAATAAAAACAAAATTATGCAGATGATTTGTTATGACATTAAAGATTAGAAACATATGAGACATAAGAAGTGAGGCAAAACTGGAGAAGATGCCCTTGCTGCTTATTGCTTCCAGATTCTGTTTATACATGTCTATAAGAAACACCACTGCATCTTCATCCTAACTAATTTGCCACAGATTTCTGATGTGCTATGAAATCAGATATAATTTGAGGCAAATGGCTGCGGGACAGGACCACGCTCTGTTCTCGGTGTAGACATCTCCGTTCTAATTATCACATTCACTTCAGATTGGTTGACTGTGCTGCTGATAAAGAAAGTTCACCTGGCCTCAATTAACTATATTTATCTCAGATTATCCCTCCATGAGATTTCTGCTCTGGCAAAAAGATTAGCGTTATTAAGAGTCGCATGTGGAGGATGAATACATTTTCAGACAAAGTGACATCTCGTAAAAAAAGGAGAAAATTAAATCAATGAAGTGGGGAAAAAGGAAGAAGCTGCATGTTCTTGAGCCTCTCCAGTCACACGCATTTCTTTTTTCTTTCTCCCTCTAGCTGTAATATCACACTTTGCATCCCCCGGTTGACTCTTTTCATGTGGACAACAAGCTGAAAATTAAATGTGATATTTCAAGTTTGTGTTGAGCGTTGAAAGCAATTAAACCGGCAACAATCTGGCACATGTGTGAAACAGAGAGTTTACTACAGCTGAGGCAGATAGCAGCAGATTATAACGTCCACAAACTGATTTCTTTGACAAATTCAGTCGTCTCGGAGGTGCATCTCTTTTATCTCAGGTTAACCTCTCTGTTCTCTAAAATCATTTGCACGTTTCCACTGGGAAGTGTCCTGCTGAGAGGCACAACACCTGGGCTTTGAACCCGTGACCTCACATCTGAGTGCTCTTGACGAAGCCCCCACTGCCTCCCGGTCAACTGGAGGATCAGTGCGGACAGACAGACCCAAAACTCTTCATTTCCTTTTTCGCCTGTAACCAACCCTTCCTGAACTTAAAAAGAATGATACCTGTGTTTCAGGTAATACGATCAACATAACCAAGGTATGACCTTTGTCAGGACAAGTCATGTTTTCACTGTATTGTGAATAAAATGCCAGAAGGAGAACAAAAAACATGAGGAGGGTTTCAGTAACATTCAATTCATAGCTTTTGATGTGGTCATCCTTTTTTTTAAATACAGATTTTCAGAAATAATAAAAGGGACTTTAAAGCAACATCATTCCAAGTTTATCCACTTTATTGCTGTTTTTGTGTGTGTTGTTTTCCTAGGCTTGCCCTCACAGACACAAAGGGCTAAGACGGATCTCGGTTGCAGACTCATTACAGGTTAAGTAGAACAGGTGTTTGTCAGCTCCAGGCAGACCTACGTGGATGCAACCTTTTCATGTAGACTACTTCCTCACACATTAGTCTTCAGCCAAATTGCACTGAGTGGAGGCCTTGCCCAGCCCATCCCTCATCGTCCAACGTGACCTCTCCCCTCCGTGCTGCAGGCAGGGCTGGAGATAAAAAAGCTGAAAACTGGCTTGAGGAATCCTAAATATTAGAGGTTGTAAATCAGCCCCCAGTGGCCTATGAATAGCAATTATCTTTTTCACACTAATAAATCCCTCTAGTTGCAGATAAGATAGTTTCCTTTCCGAACCTGGAGTAAAAACAGCCAAGTATTGAGCAAGCGAAGTTGGGTGGGTGTGTAGCAAATAATTCAGTGCTCTTTTGCTTTGGATTACACACAAAAAAAACTAAACTAAACCGTAGTCTTTTGTTCTGATGATGCACAGTGTATAGATATATATATATATGAACTGAGAGGAAAGCGGCACATGTTCATAGTACTTCAGGAATTCAGATGATATCAAGAAACAAGCTGGATCTCTCATCATCCTTATCAATACCTGCTAAACACGATTCACTTCAGTGCACCGGGACTTGCGGCTGGTAAAAGTGCTGAGATTTCCTAAGAAAAGGTCACCGGAGGAGGGGCGGCAACGCAGTGAACGATAGCAAGGTTACACTGATGTGATACTTACGTTCTTTGATTTCTTTTTTTTTCACCGAGGACAGGTTTAGCTGTTGTGATGCGCTCCCAGCCGCTTAAACCAGCCTCCTTCCAACCAAAACTACAAACTTAACTTCCCTCCTCCTCTGCCTGCTGTTACCACTGAGAGCAAATTTGCTGCACCCGTGCACTCTGCTGGGATTTAAAAGACTTAATGGTCAGAGAAAAAAACACAGCAATCAGCAGCTTTTCTCCCTCTTTAAGGTGGATGAACTCCTATTCCACGTAAAGGCTCGAGTTAACCTCATTAAGCTCGCTCACACACAAGATACATAATTATCCCTGAGAGGATAGCGAGTGCTAATACAAATTAGAAAGATAATTAAGCCACTGAGACTGGCCATTGCATCTCCTGGAGCTTTAGACTCATAAAACCAATATGGTGAATTAGAGCCATTGTTTACAGTCACAACAGGAGCCTTTTACCAGTGGCCATGTTTATTAGCGATGCTGAATAACCTGGGTTCAGTGCAGCGCCCTTCGTTTATGTGATATCACTTGTAGATTCAGAGCACACCTCGCTCAGGTGGTTGTGTTTGAACAGGATAGTGTAAATTCCTCTCTCTCCAGTGTCAGCCTCAAAAAGCCCACACCACCCCTGCTTCCAATGCAAGCAAAGGACCCTGGGAGTCTGTTTGAGAGGGTTGCCTTTAGGCGCTCATAAAAATTCAATCTAAATGACAATTCACTTCTGAAGTGTGCAATGCATTTTGTCTTCTCGGTAACAAGGCAGTTTAGTGTCCCAGAAAGTCTCACTGCTACTTCAAAGATACCTTAAACGCCTCCTCGAGCTAGAGGAAACATTTCCGTCTTTTGCCTTTTCAAACGCTCAGTCGCACAGGAGCAATAAATCTGGCTGATTTTTTTTTTTTTTTTTTTAATGTTTTGTGTGTTTTTTTTTGTTTTACATTCCTTATTAGATCATATGATACCCGAACACTGTAGTAAAGTCTGAAACTGCTCCAGACTCTGCACCACAAACACACACGAGCGACGTTCTCTCTCTCTCTCTCTCTCTCTCTCTCTCTCTCTCTCTCTCTCTCTCTCTCCGCAGCATTTGTGATTTAATCAGGGCTGAACTTTTTGGGTGAAAATATGTCAAGAGAAAAAGATAAGTACGCACAGCTGGATGCGTTTTAGAGTGTAATTCCCCTTTGTCATAGGAAGAGCACACGCCGTGTAAGGCTCAAATGAAAATACCGCTGCATCTGAGTGAACCAGAGCAATTGTGGGGAAATTGTTGCACAGACTTCGACTTTAAAAATGCAGCAAAACAGCTTGTGAGAAGAATTTGGCCACGCACAGAGGCCAGTTTTCTTCTTTTTCTTGGGTTAGGGGAAGTTTGAAGACGAAGAGCATGCTGCTGGTTGGGTGCCAGCTCTGCCTCCTGTGGTTTCACGCATAACAACCTTGCATGTGCACAGCTCTAAGTAAAGCATTGATTTAAGAGGGTACTTCTTCTTTCCACAGCTTTGGCAAAACAAGCTTCTATGTTTGGTTAGACCCTGTAAGCAGCTCACTGACCTGAGCAATGGGTCAGATTAAGTTAGACCCCCACCACCACGTCCACCTCCACAGCCCCCCCCCCCCCCCCCCTCTCTTCCTTTTCGACCCAGTGTAGCATGAGGAAAGGGAAAGTGCTCTTCGGGGCGGGCAGGACTGCCAGCCATGTCAAGGGAGTTGCTCAGGAAAACAGGAAACTGACAAGAGAGACAAATGATAGGTCTCACCCAAACATGGGCGTTTAACCAGTTTGCAAAAAAAGCCGAAGGTGCATAATTGCTGCAAGGGTGATACTTAAAGCGTCTCAGAGTGATACACGTACTGCGAGATTTCATTTGGAAATGAAGCCATTTTTCTTGAGCAATTACCACAACTCTGTCTATCCTCTATAACTAATTTTCCACGGTCTACCGCCAAGTTGTGGTTGCTGAACTCAATGTGCCCAGAGCGGCCCCAGTCCAGGTAAATCTGTTACCACGGAAGCCAGTCTGTAATGAGCCCAGGATAATAACCAATAAAGGAGCTCTTAGAGTTTATCATAAACACAGCAAACTACATGTTCTGGTCCAGAGTTGAAAGACACATTAACTTTGAGTGTATCTCACTGGAAAACCAGAAAACAAACATTGTGACACGGCAACAGTCTGAACTGATATTATCTATTGACCCTGCAGAGAGACTGTTCACAAAAAGTTGGTTATATATTTTCTCAGGACAAGCTGGAAGAAGGATTGTGTGTATATGAGAGTGTGAGTGTGTGTTTGTGTGTGTGTGCCGAGCAGAGAAGCTGCTTTTGGCTACAGGCAAAGATAAGCAAAGGGGAGTGGAGGTGGTGGGAGGGACACAATGAAACGAGCCAGGCAATCAGGGAGCGATCTAAGGCGGTGTTTAGTGGTGCTGTAAGATCTGCTAAACTGGCCCTAATTTCCCCTGTTGTAGGAGATGTGTGAGTCGAGGTGGAAAGGGGCAGGAGGAGGGGTGGCCTTTGGTCTGTCAGTGTGGAGTTAATCTGAACCTGGGGCAGCACGTTCACTTTTGATGGAGGCCAGAGATAGGACGACAAAGCGGCAGAGGAGTGCTGGGAGGATGAAAGATCACCCACACCTGTGAGGGGCTGCCGAAAGTTACAACTCACTCAAAGAGGCCTCTCTGCTGCTGCTCCATTTGTCAAGGGTGATGGGGCAATAGCAGCGAGAGCTCGAGTCCATTTCTGTTTTCACTAGTGGCTCATCATATGACCTCATCGCCACGGGATAAAGATTACAATGATTTGTCTTTTCAGTAAATCTTTTCCAAATAAATTGCATATATTTAAACATGAAAAAAAAAACTTCATAAAGATACATATTTATCTGCATATGTGAATTAAGTCATATTGTACTTCCCACGCTCTAGTGCTCATGTAACCACATAAAAAAAATGTTACAGGGGACCGAAATATATATATATATATATATATATATTTATATATATATATATATATATATATATATATATATATATATATATATATATATATGGTTTTAAAAGGTGTCTGCTGACAAAATCCCCCATAAGCCTCCTTTGAGAGAAATATGAAGCACCACCCCTTGAGGTTTTCCCCTCTGACCTTGCATCTTCCTCCCATGCACCGTACAATGAATCAGCAACATCAAAAGCTTTTGATTAACTTATAAAACCAGAATGATTAAAGATCTGCTCTTTCTTTGCACCATAAAACACAGAGATCCAGACCAGAGAACTCTGTCTCCACAAACCGCGCCATCAAAAACAATTATCATTGGCAATAATTTACTAACTGCTAGGACTTAAGTAGAATTTCATGCACTCTAGAAAAAAAAAAGAGAGAAAGAGGATTAACACACTGTCTAAATCAATAATTGTGTCAGAGTAAGAAATGCATTTCCTGGGGCAGGTGCAAGATAAATGTTGGTGTATTAGTTCGGCATCCAGGCTCTGGTCTTTGTTAAAGTCAGCAACAATCCAGGTCATAAATGTGTTATGGCTCCAGTTGTGCCGAATGCAGAATGGCTGTAAGTGCAGGCTTCCAGTGAAGAAGGGAGGAGAGCATTAATCCCCCTCCTCTGTCTGTTTCATCTGGCCTCTCTGCTGTCTGCCAGAGAAATGCTCTTGCCTCAGCTGGCAGCGTGGACTGTGCCCAGAGCACAGCACATCTGGATCTGATGCTGAGACGGGATCGTGTAAGCGAGTGCGCCATATATATAAAAAGATGTTGAGCTTATGTGTGTGTTGGGCAGGTGGGCAGCACCACGTGCATGGACACATTCTCTGAACCATGCCCTTCTGTGTCTCGACATGACTGGGTGAATTCCCAGGCAGAGGTACCTGCTCATTAACACAAACATATGGAGCGGTAAAGAATCATAACGATTTTGTCTCCGCTGCCTCGGCGTCCCACTGAGACAAAAGTATCAACTGAAAGTCAGAGGATGGAAGTATTCTCTGGGACCGCAAATCTGTAAATTATTATCCAGACAAGAGGAATAAGTATCCCTCCTCAAGAAAACAAGCCAAGCTCCCAGATGGAAGTGAAACTGCTGATGTCCAACATGAGTGTATCTTAAATGAGTCATGTTAATCATGCACTCATGTTAACATATTGAGATGTTTTACAAGCTTTGCTTTGCTTTGACATTACTGCTAGACACATTACCTTTCCAATCTGTGATGCTGCAAGTGCCGTAAACTCGTATGTGAAATATTTTTTGTGGAGTGTGGTTTGAATTTTCATGCTTTTCATGCGCTTACAATTCACTTTCCACATGCTCGTCTGTGCTTTGTAACTGTCAGGAGCTTCAGAGGGATGTGCACGCCTGGGGAATGCCATTAGAAGGCCGTTTGAGCTTTTCTAATGAGACTCACCTAAAAACTAAGCAAAATCGACTAAAGGACACCTGTAGATGCACATGCCTGGTGTCAGGCTTGAGGCCGTCTCCGAATAGATTGTGCAATAAAAGGAGAGAATTCCTGCAAAAACGAACAGGTCAGGGTATATTCACGTTATAATGGAATAGTTTTGTGAAAACAAATGAGCCAGCAATTCACAAATCACATTTCACACCCTGGGCCAATTAAGACTGCTTGAAATAACATCAAGAGCTGATGGATCTGTCCTCACCCCTGACTGTGGAAGTACGAGCACTCATTGTCCTGCTGTTTAGCAGCATGTGGCCAACAGCAGTCATACAAGAGACCTTCGTAGCTAAAAATAACGGGCTCATCTTCAGCCAGCTCGCCCTTTACACCTGCAAACAATGTTCTCAGATATAAAGTGAATGAAGTGGTGTTAGTAAGAAACAAGCATGCTCCAGACTGAATCACCTGTGAGATCCACCTCATTCTGTCTTCTGTCAACATTTTTTTTTTTTTTCTGTTCATTGTGATTGGGAACAGCCAACTGGTGACGTTGGGTTTGAGAAAGTGTTGCTGGGATATTTTGCCACATGAAGGAAAGACCAATTGTGTGTGCAGCACCATCTCTGCAGGGATTAGTGGTGCCATTAAGTGGCGACGAGTTGCGGTGGGGGAGTCACATCCCCAGCTCGCTCATTAAACCGCTGGCAGCTGCCCTTTTTCACAGCCGCTGTACTGTACCATCAGCACCCTCACAGCACGCACAGTGGCAGTCTGGGACCCTTGGCCCTCTTGGAACCTCTGCTGGAAGCTTTCGGAAAGTTTAATTACTGGCTGTCTTAAGAAAAAAGACTTTCTTGTGTTTTTTATGTACATTTGATGTGATGATAATTTTTTAAATACTTTTAATATTAAGTTAATGAGAGACAATGTTAAAAAGATATAATAAAAAAATGATTGATTATAAATCCAAAATCCATTTAATCCAAATTTAACTTCCAACACCAAACATGGGAGTTCAGGCTGGTTTACTTTGTTCACACGACATTATGATTATAGTATACAAAAAAAAAAAAATAATAATAAATATATATATCTATATATATCTATATATCTATATATATATATATATATATATATATATATATATATATATATATATATATATATATATATATATAAACCCTCCAATAACAGTCTTTATTCTTATACACATTGATCCGGTGGTGTTTTAATCATTACAAAAATGAACTCAGTGACTCGTGTTTGAGGAGGAGATGAGGGTCAACCCCCTTCAACAAAAGATACCCACACACCAAGTTCCACTGTGTGAATGCTCTCACTTAAATTTGCAAGGATTTCAAAAGGAATCCATAAATACTTCTGAGATCTAAACAACTTTTGAACAGAGGAGACAGAGGCGTGTTCAAACACCTGCCCGAGGCGTCGGGGCAGAGGAGCGTTGCTCTGCTGATGGAAGGAGGACGATGGTAGGTGGGACTATCGATAATGACAAGCTGTCCTTCTAAAAACACCCGACGTTTGTGAAGTTTGTCATTTCCTAAAGTAATAATTCATTTCTGGAAGGTAAAAGCCTTCTTTTTAATGCATGACTTCATACTCAGGGTCAGTGGATTTTTTAACACTTTTTAAGGGTGCTCAGGGATCCCTAAAATTCACCTCAGCACACCTAAAAAAGAAGAGCTTTAGTATTTTATGTCTAGAGATCCCATTTGTTGTCTTTTAGAGACAGGCGACAAACAAAATCAGTGTTTATGTTGGGTGGTCAACGTCTACATTACATCAGTGAAAACTGAACAGATTTTATCTGATGGAGACTATTTCAGTTTTCGGTAGCAGTATAATATGGATGGACAGTAGATGTAGATTATCTTTAAAATGTGCCCTAATTTCCTGATACACCAAGTCAATATAACATGAGCACTACTAGAAAATAACACACATACGGGCATTAACAACAGCATAAACAGCAACAATATTTTCAGACTGTTTTCACTTGAATTGACATAAAAGGTTGTGTGATATGCATCTGCAATATGAAAATGTGTTTAGAGATCTTTAATGACACTAATGAGGATACAGATTAGTTCCATTTTCTAAAAAAATGTCCATTGATGGCATTAAGCCAGACTTCTTTCGGTTGACAGGACAGAGGTGAAGAGAAGAAGAGGGCCAAAGAACGTGGTGAGAAAGAGGACCGGGAGTCACAGTCACATTGCTCTGCAGCCTCAGAATTAAACACTAGATGTGTGAGAGGAAATGCTTTTGCATGACTAACATGGTAAATACATGTTCTGGTACCAAGCTGTTAGGACTTCGCTTGTGGGTAACGTTTTCTTGGTCCCAGCCAAGACTGTTCAAAACTGTGGCTCAGTAATAAATTAGACACCTACTGGGCACACAAGGCGGTTGGCTGCGTTGTATCACCACAAAAAAGTTTAGATTTGCATGAATTAATTGATTTATTTTCAATGAAACTATGCAAAAGCACACTTTGCACATGTCACGCAGGCATGGCTGAGGAAGAACAGGGCATGGATACTGGACAAACAGGATTCAACGGAGATATGAGGAGAATTTTGAAACAAAAACGCTGACGAAAATAATCCTGTAGTGTTGCACACCCTGAGAAAAGAACAGGACAAAATAACAACTGAAACATTTTTACAGTACCAGGTGGTGCTGCAGGCAGCAGCAGGTGGGCTTAACCTTCCTAGGAGGGGGTGCGCCCCCTTAAACTTTTGATTTCAGCGTGGCAGCTCAAGCCCAGGATCAAAAACTCTCTTTATTTGTCCAAATTAAGAAATATTGGTTCAAATGTTGAAAACACAGTTCTGCTTAACTGATCCAACCGAGCGGCATCGTGGTTAGTTCTCAGTCTGAGCAGTGCTTGCTTTTCTGATGAGTTGATCCTTGTCACAGCTGACCGAACCACAGAGAAACCGAGCCACTGATCTGTTTGAGGTGGGTCAAAGCAGGATGTAGATGAATATCCCTCCGTGGTTGTGCAGCTGCAGAAACAAGGTATCACTACTCAGACTTTTGTGGATTTAGTCAAATTTAAAAAAAAAAAAAAAAAAAAAAAATATATATATATATATATATATATATATATATATATATATATATATATATATATATATATATATATATATATATATATATATACTGTATTTTCTTAATATTGTTCACATATTTTGGACATGAACACACTGCTATGTCCATATACCCTCCCCCATCTTCACATTATTGTTTCTTATTTTCATAACATTTTTAAAGGTAATGTGCAAAGGCACGTTTCCTCTCTGGTTCTGAAAGGCTCGCTGCTAACGGGACACACAGCCAGTCCAAGGCAGTTGGGGATTTAACTGTCCAGCTCCAGACTCGGCCCCCGGGGCAGCAGGGCAGGGGCGGCTACTCAGAAATACAATCATACACATATGGATCTGGGGAAATTGGAGTTTACGTAAATGTGAGCATTTACAGGTGGTAAATATCCTGTTGGATTTATAGAAATGTAGGAGCTTAAGCATTACTCTCTCAAGCTGCAGGGCAGACACAAGCACACACACACGCGATTGTGCAGGGAATGTTTTTAATATAAAGAAATCCAGTTGTCATTTTTTTCCACACGTTTGGATAATCTACTACATCTTGGAACAAACACAACTTCACTGACACGGCATGTGAAAATACAAACTGTAGCATGCAACGTATGGCAATCAACAGCACAACAAGTGAATAAACAAGTGAAATCTCTAACCTATGTCAATTTCAGATATCAGCACCGTGGAAAATGAGTCTAATTTCAAGGTAATTAAGATGATCTCTTTCCTATTTATTTTTTCAATTTAGGTGCCTTTTCAGTAATATCTTGTTCCATACATCACCTCTGGAAACAGTTAAATCAAATTTGCATCCCTTGAATTGACTCTATCGGATACTTGATTGCATCTGCAAATCCACCTATTTTCTGGGGTTTGACTTTAGTCATGCTTTGTGTAATTATATGGCAGCGAACAAGGATGACAATCGAGACAACAGAATTAAATCGATGTGGGCTCGAGTAATCGCTCGTTGGCAGTGTTAAAGTTTCAGCTGCCTGAAGTTTGTGACTCTTTCATTGTAGCGGAACAGAGATTGTAAAGATGATAGATGTCACTCAGGCCCACCAATTTGCTACTGAGTGCTTTCCCATTACCTGGAGAGCCGTTGTGGTTAAACGAGAATAACAGCCATAATGGAGATCTCTATCCGAGGCGCTATATCTGATCGAAGGGCTTTAAAGATCAAACAGCCAACCAAACATTTGGCATTCCTCACAGAGTTTCTTTTGATGGTTGGACTGCCTCTCTTCAAAGGTGTTGTCTTCACACCGCTATGAAGATGTAAACATTATTATTGTTGATCCTGCTGGACATATTATATTTGTTTTCAATGAGTTTTATACCGAACAACCCAAAAGAATTGTCCAGATCACTGACCATTTGCATGTCTGTATATATATATATATATATATATATATATATAAATAATAAAATGCACCTTCTCTGAAATCTTTCCATCATTAACAAGTCTCTGATAAACAACCAAACATGAAAAATTAAACTTTCTCATTATTTAGTTAACCAAAATGTAAAAACCACATTTAAAAAGACAAAAAAAAAAAAAACTTTAACTGATTCTAGAGAAATTAAGACGGTAGGCCGATGCCACAAATCAAATCTATCAAAGAGATAAGAGTCAGCTACAACTACAATCAGCTACAATCCAGAAAACCATCTTTTGTAAAAATCAAACAAAGTATATCAGCACAAAGACCTCATACACGCTATCAGGCACTGTGGTGGGGTGGTGGTGGCTCTGGGCTGAAGCACGCCATGCTGGTATAGGATTTGTACCCAAGCGCAAATAAAAGACAAATAGATGGATAATGGAAAATAATATATTAACTAAATACCAAACCAAATGTTTTTCAGAACAGGAACTCAAGAATAGGCCCAAATAACTTACTACAAAATCCAAAGGACTAGACAGGAAAAATGGAAAAAGAGAAATGATCCGGCAGAAAAACAGAAAAACTACTCCACAGGCATCCTTAAAAACCCTAACAGCTCCAAGCAGGTAGAGGTGGGAGATGTTACTAGAGATAAACCCAAAGGAGAATATGGCAAATATGCTAAACATGTAAACAGTCCAGTAGGACAACCTGAAGCACAGCCAGTTAGATGGAGGGGGGGGGGCCCGGTGACAGCCTAGACCGGGGAGCATTTTGAAGAATAATACATAAATGAAGCAGACTAGAATTTACAACAAGGAACCAAGGCCGATTTGGACTGGATTCCGAACCTTTAAGAAAACATGGAAGGAAAGAAAAACAAAATGAATGAAAGCGAACATCGGAGCCCTTACACTATGACAAAATACGAGGCCACCTAACCGGGCCATACTACACGGCATCGATCCCAAACACACCTGCATGTCTGTGACAGAAACACTACTAAGACATTTGGTTTGTTTTTCCAAAACCACGATGTCAGAGACCAGTGACGGTATATGGAATATGCTTACTTGAAGTGGCTGCTGCTACTTTTTCATGCACCGCCTTTGGTTTTAACCTTAGTTTTTGTTGAATAGCACATTTTTATAACACACTTTTCTTTACTGAACTTTTAAAGCTGTTAATTTCTAAATGTTTATGACTTTATTATTTCCTGATATGTAAAACTCTGAACTGAAAGAGGAAACGCTTCCTTTTTCACACGAAACGCTGGTTATTAATGCAAATCCATCTTAAAAACGTACACAGATGGCTTAACAAAAACTCATTTCTGGAACTTTAAGAGATATTTATTTGTAAATATGGCAAATGGTAACATATATTTGGTAAACATATGAATGATTGTAAATGTAACTGTGGTCTTTAACTGTAGTTGCATCACCTTGATTCAGTTGGAGGCAGCTATTATCTGGCAAATGATGCCTGAAATGTAGAGAATATTAATGATGATTGTAAAGCGTGCCCAATCACTTCTCCAGATAAATCACAGAGGATTATTTCTGAAAGGCAGAAAAACATGCTGCTTATTAAATCAACCCCCACCCCCCCACTTCCTAGTTCCTTTTTCATGCTTTTCATGGGTGGTCAACAGTAATCACTTTACCGTCTGGCTCTTTCAGGGCGTTAAGACATCCACTTTTCATTTGCACAAATAATATGATAGTTTCAAGCACTGATTTAAATTAATCCCCCTTAAAGTTTTGTGCACTCCATCTACAAAAAAAAGGAAACAGGAAAAAAAAAAAAAAAAAAACCCCACGCACTTTTAATCTCAAACCACTGAAGTTTAACATTTTTTTTTTTTTTTTTGGTAAAAAAACATTGCTTCTAATTTCATTGCCTGCGTCCCCTCCCCTCACATGCTGCAACCACATCTGCAGCCTTGATACGCACATGCATGCAGAGCCACACACACACTGGCATGAACACCAACACACACTGTATAATTTATAAAGCCTAAGCTCTTTCAATACTCGAAAATGCCAGATAAACTTTTCTCATTTGCTCCTAATTTGGTCACGCAAGATAATACCAACATCTGAAGGCTTTTTAAACTGCTTTTTAAAATGCATTCCTGAAAGGAGCTGGCACCGGCACCTCTGCACCTTGTCAGCTCCAATAATTATTTCCAATCCGGGGCTAGCCCTTAATGTGCTGATTAATCCAGCCCTCTCCTTGCTGTGAGATGCATTCAGCTCCATTAATTTTTCAAAAAGGCCTCACTCTCTTTTGCTGGGAGCCCTGCAGATGTCAGGGCTGTGGCAGAGAAAGCCATTAGAAGTTAACACCTCCCTCTCCCCAGAGACTGGCATGGACTCTCTCCTCCCTCGTTCTAATGCCAAGCAGACAAATTAAAGACATCATTTGCCAAGCTTGGCATTCCCTGAATTTTGGGTTTCACCATCTTATCACCCTGTCTTTATGAAAAAAAAGAAACGAAAGAAAGTATAAATGAAATCAGCCTTAACAATATGACAGTTTCTCGAGCGGCAGCAGCATCCTTGCTCCGGTTTCTTGGGAGCATGAAGGATTGAAGGAGCTTCTCTTGTCGTGTGTCTCTGGTCTTATGCAAACTCTCAGCTCACATTCCCAGCCAGGTTTCAAATCAGCCTCTGTGAAAATGTCCTTTAGAACAACTCACTCACCAGTGTGCTCCAATTCAAAGCGATTTGAAATCTGTGCTTCAACCTTCTCTCGCTGCAGAGCTTTGTGCAGCTTCCCCCCCTTATGCAGACTGGTTACAAGCTGTCTCAATTGAGGAAATCCCCCCCCCCCCCCTTCAACCAGCTTTTATCTGCCGATAGGTAGGTGAATGGTGGAAATTAGGATTCCTGGAGAGACTTGGGATGGAGAGAATAGAAACAAAGACTTCCCCATGTCGGGAACCGATGTCTCTTTCTCCACTGCTTTTCCCTTTCATCCCAAGGGCTCCTGTCAGACAGAAGCAAGGAGAACGAGAGCACATATAATACCTTTTTAAGAGGCTGCCAGTTCTCTCCCATGCGATAAGCTCTGCTCGAATCACAATGGAGTTTCAGGACCCTGCAGTCACTCCACAGTAGGCCCGAGAACACTCCAGTACAACACCAACATGTAAGCCACATTTAAATATAGCACTAGGGCTAATTATACAACACTGTATCCATCTTGTACTAAAGGATCTCTGCTGTTGTGGCCAGTGTTTTCAAATCTGTAGCCTCTTAAGTTTTGATATACATGAACAAAAATCATGTTTAACTTCTGCACTTACAGTAAACTCTCAAACATTACTGTACGCCACGATACTTAGGCTGCCAATACAGAAGTGTTTAACTCATTCAACAGTGGAGGCACTATGTATACAGTTTTTTTGTATAAAAATCCCCTCAGCAAAGTATTACAAAATCTGTATAAACAGTGGCAGTGTCAAAATCCCAGCCCTTTTGAATGTTAATGAAATGGAGGTGTTAGGATGTCAGAAATCTGCCCAACAATGATAACAGTACAACTCCTGTTTACACTGAGCACGCTTCAGCTCCCAAAACCCAAAGTGCAGCCTCATTTACGTGCTAATGTGGGGAAGCAGATAAAGGACGGAGGAGCGATCACATGCTCTGTCAGAGAGCCACCCTTTGAACCATCCCTCATGCTGGTGAAGAGGGGGGAAATTAAAGAGCCTCAGCAGGTTTACCACCTTTCAAACACAACTCACACTCAAGTTGAGTCCTCGTGTTTGTGACAGAGAGGAAAATAATGGTATGCTACCAAAATGATAACATTAAAACACAAACACCTTCAGTTCACCGCTGCATTTCTGGATGTGAGACTTTCTGACGGTGATTGTTTGCTTGGGACAGAATTAGGCTCAAGACGATGTAATATACACAGCAGAGCTAAACACAGCCACACTGCTCGAGGCAGTAAATATACAACAATATATTAAATACTTTTTAATGTCATATAGGCAGAATGCTAATTCTTTTATTTGCTTGTTATGAATTAAAGAGATTAATTTATGCCGGTCAGCAGTTTTCTTATATCAGTGAACGTCTAGTTGTGTTTTCACATCACTGTGTGCAACGTGAAATCTATTAAACACAATGAATAACCCAGAAAAAAAAAAAAATCTCCGTATCTCTTCTCCCTGCAGCTCTTCCCAGTTCAGCAGCATTTCAGCTGTTTTGACTTAGCGGCCTCCAGCTTTACGGTGTTGACTCCCTGCTCCCATCCGTGCACGGCTCACAGAGGAAACAGGAACGTAACGGAGGCTCAAACGGGACCGTCAGCTACCTGCTCACACAACACTCAGAGCAAGTAAACCCAGCGGTGAGGCACAGCTACCACAGGAGTGTAGAAACCAGAGGCAGCAGGGCCGTTATTAGTGGACATTCACCAGTCTGATACCACACGGACACACCGGGACTGTGTAAAAGTCGTAGCCGCCCTTAACCTCCCATGACCTGAGCTCTTATTTGGTATGTAACTTTATTTTCTTGTTGGTATTTGTGCTTATTGGAACCTGAGAAGTATAAAAGCCAAGCATCATCCTTTGACATGGTGTAGTTGTCCACGTAAGTGGACATCGGCACCCGTTAAGCTCAAGTATTAAGTATTAGACCTCTGGAGGATATTTATTTTTCAGTTTCTTTAAGATGTAAATCTGTGCTTGGCTCTGAGGGAGGTCACATTAAATGCTGACTTTGCTTATGGAGTTATTTTGCTCTGAACTTTGTGTGGTCTTACTTTATGTATAAATGATCAAGACGTCAACCAGCATGGGTTCGAGAGTATTTCTGATGCCGTCACCGTATTTTCTCCTCTTACACAATTTACATGGTCAAAACTCGGGGTTTGAAAGTTTTCACACTCATTTAAGAAAAAGAAAGCTTTAACTTAATCATTGTATAAAGGAAGATGCAACAGGCACCCTAGTAGCATTTAAATGCTGTCATTAAAAATAAGAGCAAATCTAAAATAAAAAATTTACTGGAACATTACACAACATTTTTTTGAGGTTAGAGAGATGAAACATTAACAAGGTAGCGTAAAAAAATGACTTTGCGGCTGGCCGGATTGCTCTCCTCCTGCCTGGTTTCCCAGCGATGGTTAAATAAATGAACCATGTTCCTAATGTACTGAGCTTAAAAGGAGGAAGCACAGGGACGGTGGCGGGGCGTGTCCTTGATCCTGGTCGGGATACTTTTAGGTGGAGTGGCTCTCTTGATTCAATAAGGGAATTCCTCAAATCCTCATGCAGCATTTAACTGAAGTCATGAAGCACGTGCAGAAGTCTTGTGGAGATGGGAATGGATGTTGCTCATCACCCCCCCCCAGAAAAAAAGATGAACACACACACACACACACACACACACACACACACACACACACACACACACACACACACACACACACACACACACACACACACACACACACACACACACACCTACCATCATGAGAATAGCCATCCAAGCCACATTAGCTGAAGTGCATTAATTGTTCCCACATGCAGCCGAGATTTAAAGTAATGCACCTGTAATTTTTCCTCAGTGTTAATATTTTACATCCAGGCTTAAGGTTGACGTTACTGAGTCTAAAAGGTTTGGGAGGGCGTGCGGTCACAGCGTGCTACCTCTGCTCTGCATTCATTCACACCTGCTTACAGTTTTACAGAGCCTGTCTGCTTTGACTTGTAGGCGATTGTGTAATGTGTTCACATAATTCATAATAACACCCACATAAAAGCACACGCTCTAACTTTGAGGTCATTTAATGGTGTAATAACTTTCTATCTGTTTAGAAAAAAAAAGAACGCAGAAAATAAATGACAACAAATATATCAAAATGCTTTACAGGCTTTGTTTTCATCCCTTTCGCATTTACTATAATTTTCTTTCTTTCTTTTTCGCTCAACTCTTTAAGTAACATGGTTCTCTTTCTGCCCACATGGAAAGAATTAGGTCTGATTTGCAAGATATTGGTTCCTTTTCTGGGATTCCTGGAACAAGGACCAACGTCTAAGAGGCTAAATTGTGAATAAAATTATTCAGGGGAGATTTGCAACTGTGCAACATTCAGGCCTTTATCTCATGTATTATGCATGGAATTAACTGTAAGAGAGATATCTGCATTTGGCAACAGAACCTGAGAAAATATCCCAAATTGAGAAATTAGGCAACCAAGAATCAAACTATATGCAATCATTACACTCTTGTGAATTTTATTTAATGTTAGGGAGCTGCTTTCTTTGTTTTTTGTCTTTGTCTGGCTGGGTGTTAATTCCAATGAGAAACTTCTTTAAATGAATACGTGAAGCCAGAAAGCAGTTTGCACATGTCACAAATGATAAAAGTCCAAGAACACAGTGAGAAAAGACTGAAGCATGATTATTTTGCAGTTGCTCCTTAGATTTGGAGATATTTTGGCAGAAAAAAAAAAGAAAAAGAACCCCCAATGACTTGAGTTCAGAGAGGGGTCAGGCCAGACTGCAAAAGAATTACTTTCAGTGGTGAATCGGCATTGCAGGAATTTTTTAATTTCCTGTTACTCAATAATTCTCCTCTAGTTAGGTCCTTGGACAACATCCTGTACTGTACCTTGTCTGATCAGCTCACTCCATTGAACAGATGCGGAGGAAACATCCTTTAATCCTTTATCATTGCTTCCCAACTTGGTGGCCCTTTGGCATGGCAGGTAGGAGTGTGCTCAGTCTTTGTGATGTCATACACCGGGGATGTACCCCCAACACCTATCCTCCAGGCTTTTTATGAGCTCACAGTGATAAACTGAAATTATTCCACCATCTTTTAGTGGTGAAATAAAGAAAACAGTCAGATGAAAAGCAAAACTGAGTGTGTGGTGAGTACTTTACAGTGGGGGCGTCGACTTCCAGGCCTCCGGGGCTCCGAGCTGGTTTTCTGGTGACCCCCCTCAACATACCCCTCTCCCCCACTGCCTGCTTGTATTATCGGCTGTTCAGGGTCAAATAAATCACCTGCCATTGCAGGTGCTGACCTGTTGTTTATTAGTAAATGTCTAAAGGACAAGCTTTGAGAAGGGGGAGGAATTGGAGAGAGGCAGTCAAGGGGTTAAAGCGCTAGTCTCAGGTCTTAAGGTTGATTTAGCAGCCCCTCTGGGAGGCTGCTGTACAACCCTGAAGAAATGAATGCCAATAAAGCCTGCAGTGACTGATGTTTGAGAATGTCTTAATTGTCCTATAAAAAAAAAAAAAAAAAAGAAGACAAAAAGCATGACATTGGTATGTGGGAAGGAAATTGCGCAACACAGGTTTTATTCCAAAAAAACCTACAAATGAATATATGTTTAATGCCATTACTGCAGGTAAAGCACAGAACACAAAAACATGTGTTAATTAGTTACAAAGAATTCACTCTCGCTTCCTGTATTTTAAAATACATAAAATAATTGCAATGACGCTTTACTTAAATTACTAAACGACAGTTACTGTAGGAGACATCTGGTGCTCAGGAGGAAACTGCTCCTTACTTTTTTCCCTACATGTTGTTTGTTCAAATGTTGGAAGATTATGAGGGGATTACTGACTGTCAAAAAATGAAAGACAGAGACGAGAATGTGGAAAATGTCCAACGCCGCTTCCTAGGTGAACCAGGGCACTAGTATTATCTGTGAAACAGTTAGGATTGACAGCTGAACCTGATCTTCAGCTGTCTAATAAACTGAACTATTGTTTCCTCGCTCTCGACGTTGCCTCCTGAAGCATGTGAGTTTGAGTGAAACCAAAGCACCGGAGGCATTAACATCACACTCAAGCCGCCCCCATCCAACAATGACTGGCACCTTCCACTAAAGGTAAGTCAACCCTAACATTTTTAAATTAAAATAATGATTGTCTAAATATTTATACAATTGATTTCTGTGTACATATGCCTTTGTGTAAGCGCCACCATTGCCACAAAACTGGCAAAACAACATTAGCCTGCAAGAGCACAGCAAAATATCAGTATCAAATGATGTCATCTGCCCATGTAATGTAAAGCTAAGCTTGAACTTGATCAATTAGGATTTGCAATGGAGCAGAAAATAACTTATGACAGAGCTAAGGTGGAGGAATGTGTGCGGAAAAATAAACTTCTCCTCTGCTGCACATCCTCTGCTTTGCAGATTTACAGTCACATTGCATGCATTCATGAATTTCCTGTGGGAAATATTCTGCAGTTTAACTGTTACTTGCAAATAACGATCATAACGGATTGTCAATTTGTTGTGAATTTTACTGCGACATCTACATTTCTGATTTATTTCCCATTCAGCAAATTCCCAACCGGGTTTATGAATTGCTTGTTATCTCTGCATTCTGCATTTTCTAAAATAAAAAAAAAAAAACAGCTGCCCTCCTTTTACAGAAGTGTTTCTTCGGTTCAGGTCACATCTACTTGAGGAGTAACAGGATTGTGGGCAGTGACCAAAGCATGCTGAAGAGAGCTTCCTCTTTAACGCACCTGAACACCGGCTGAGATGACTCAAACAACAGTTTACATGCAAACCTTTTCACCATTCACGACCCAAAACAGCTTTTAACAGAACAAGACTAAGAAAACAAGACTGTTTTCTCTGGCAACATTTCTACTGCTGTGATGATTGACTGTTGATGTCAGCTACAAAAACATCCTGATTACTGCACTCATGGCACACATGCAGAAATTACAAATGTCTAACTCCTGTGCGGCGTTATCGTGCTACAACAGCAATTAAAACTGTTTTTCCTATTAAAGAAATGTGTTTATTCAACACACAAGTTATCCTGCAGAATTTATGAGGAAAGAAAATCACTTTTTTCCCCCCTTTTTAAAAAAGAATTATTTTTTCGTTTCTTTCAGGCATTGCAAAATATTTGGTTTCAAGTGTTGGATGGATAAACTTCTGTCTGCCAGAAGCTGTTACTTCTTGGTGGTAAACCTTGTGGTAAACCTAAAATTAAATTGTAATCTTACAAAATGTGGCACAAGAAATAACATTTGGTACAAACCGGATTCCAAAAAGGTTGGGACACTATACAAATCGTGAATAAAAACTGAATGCAATGATGTGTAGGTGCCAACTTCTAATATTTTATTCAGAATAGAACATAAGGTGTTACCCAGCGAAAAATTGCAAAGACTTTGCATCTATCATCATCAACTGTGCATAACATCATCCAAAGATTCAGAGAATCTGGAACAATCTCTGTGAGAAAGGGTCAAGGCCGTAAAACCATACTGGATGCCCGTGATCTCCGGGCCCTTAAACGACACTGCACCACAAACAGGAATGCTACTTTAAAGGAAATCACAGAATGGGCTCAGGAATACTTCCAGAAACCATTGTCAGTGAACACAATCCACCGTGCCATCCGCCGTTGCCAGCTGAAACTCTACAGTGCAAAGAAGAAGCCATTTCTAAGCAAGATCCACAAGCTCAGGCGTTTACACTGGACCAGGGATCATTTAAAATGGAGTGTGGCGAAATGGAAGACGGTTCTGTGGTCAGACGAGTCACGACTCTAAGTTCTTTTTGGAAATCTGGGACGCCATGTCATCCGGACCAAAGAGGACAAGGACAACCCAAGTTGTTATCGACGCTCGGTCCAGAAGCCTGCATCTCTGATGGTATGGGGTTGCATGAGTGCGTGTGGCATGGGCAGCTTGCATGTCTGGAAAGGCACCATCAATGCAGAAAAATATATTCAGGTTCTAGAACAACATATGCTCCCATCCAGACGTCATCTTTTTCAGGGAAGACCCTGCATTTTTCAACAAGATAATGCCAGACCACATTCTGCATCAATCACAGCATCATGGCTGCGCAGGAGAAGGATCAGGGTACTGCAATGGCCAGTCTGCAGTCCAGATCTTTCACCTATACAGAACATTTGGCGCATCATAAAGAGGAAGGTGCGACAAAGAAGGCCCAAAACGATTGAACAGTTAGAGGCCTGTATTAGACAAGAATGGGAGAGCATTCCTATTTCTAAACTTGAGAAACTGGTCTCCTCTGTCCCCAGACGTCTGTTGAGTGTTGTAAAAAGAAGGGGAGATGCCACACAGTGGTGAACATGTCCTTGTCCCAACTTTTTTGGGATTTGTTGACACCATGAAATTCTGAATCAACATATTTTTCCCTTAAAATGGTACATTTTCTCAGTTTAAACTTTTGTTCCGTGAGTTATGTTCTATTCTGAATAAAATATTAGAAGTTGGCACCTACACATCATTGCATTCAGTTTTTATTCACGATTTGTATAGTGTCCCAACTTTTTTGGAATCCGGTTTGTAGAATAAGGAAAAAAATAAATTGTTGTCACAACCATTTTTAATTCAGTGCAGCACTGCTGGGAATATAACGATTACTGCTCAGCGTGTGGGAACATCAGTTGAAACATTTGAGAATCATGATCTCCAAACAGACTGAAGCTGAGTCACTGCTGACGCTTCAAAATACACAAAATCGAAAATATTTCACTGTGAAATCAGGGAGCCTGTACAGTCTTCACAGCCTATAATTTGTAGCATTTACTTTGTGGCAGATATCATCAGTGTGGATATCAGGACGTCAGAGTAAGTTTAATGAATCAGTTAAAATGAGTCATTACCTGCTCAGTGTGGCTTATCGTCTTCATCTGCTCTCAAAAGTACTGTCGTTAACAGAAAACTTCCTCCCAGCAAGCAAGTCTGTGCAGCGGATCATTCCAAGTGGCAGCTCAAGTGATGTTTGTTATTTGGTAAAAGGTTGGGAACTGAGCCTTGACGGGCAGGTGTAATAAGCCAGGGAGTTGAGATGTCACCCTTGGGTGCAGCCTAGGGTAAATAATGCCTAGTGAGCGTTGGAGAATTCCTCGGCTATAATGTAACTCTTTGTTCAACTTGTACCGCATAAATGGGAAATATGTTCATGCTTGACGTGTTCTTGTAATACCCCGGTAATGAGTGTCAGAAAGCTATGGCCATTCCAAATACCTTTTGGCTACGTGCGCCTGTTTGGTGTGAAAACCACAATCCAAACAATCTGGATCTTCAGAAGATGTGATTTAAGTCAGCTGTGGGCTTTGAAGTGCAGGACACTTATTTTTTTTTCTAATCATGAAATATTATGTGAACATCTGTCTGTAACTAGAGCTGCTTAAACTTGGGATGAATTATTTGTGTGTTTGCTTTTGTGCAGGCAGCATCAGCCTCCGACCTTGACCGAATGAACTATTGATGACCAGCTCATTTACATGTAAAACATGTAAATTATATTTTTTATGAGTGTACGATTACAACACACTCATCTTTCCAGGTTTTATGTTATTTAATTTATTTTTTCTAGCCTATTTAAGGGGGCAGGGTACACTCTACAATGGTAAATGCTGTTAATCCTGGCCTCAGGCTTCAGACAACAGAAATACTCATTTGTATGTGCTTTAATTACTGGATTTCAAAAATAAACAATAAAACAGAGATGCTGGTGGAAAACAAACCACCTCTGCAGTTACGATCACATTCTGATGTCTTCTGAGGTTATTATAAAAGCCCCATGTGTTGTAAAAATTGCCTGTGAACTGATAGGGGCGTGTGAATAGTTTTCCCTTGTTAATTATTTTTGTTTGTTTTCAAGTTGATTAGGAGATACATCTCAGATGAACAAGGTGTGTCTGTTTTGTGCATGAATAATACCTCTCACGACACAAAGCTGCGCTCTGTTCTATCCTGACCACCCGGGCCCAGCTTTTGAGGTTTTGATTATATTTTATGAGTCCTAATTGTGACTGACCTGGCCTCCTGGTGGACTTCATTTCATCAGGAGGAATCAGGGTCCGGTACCTCCTTGCAAACTGGGGCATCAGAAAGGCTGTCTGCTGACCTCCACCTTCACAGGACGGTGAGGGACACGTCTCAAGTTCATCCTCCCCCTGGGTGGCATGGCTCTCAGCTTACCTCCACCTGTCCATTGGGGCCGGCATCTCCCTTCACCCCTCGCCCTCCAGCTTCTTTGTGAGACTGCTTAACATGCTGGGCTCAGCTCTTTTTACAGCTCTTAAACAAAACTCTGCCATTGTTTACCAACACTGGTGAGGGGAGAACACTGCTTTCAAGTCTGCAACATCACTTCCTCACAAAAACTCCCAAAACCTCGTAAAAACGCCAGAGGTTCAATGTGACACAAGATAACATGAATGTTGCTTAATCGCAGAGAATTTGCTTAATCCACGCACAGACATTTAAATATTAGCTGAGAATGAGGCAACACTGAACGCTGTTTTTCACCCTGAAGTCCAGAAGCTGTTGCTTTCTTTAGGTAGTAACATAAGAATGCTAGTCTAACCCTTTATTAAACTGCAGATTCCTCACTGTTTGCATAACCCCAAAGTGACTCCGGAGTCACATTTGTTCTCTGAGCCTCCGTACAGCAGAAAATGGCCGCAGCACAACCAGATTCGCTTTGATGCAATAATGAAAACAAATGAATGTAACACGATAATATATCGAGGAGTGCCGCAGTTTTCAAAGCTGACATTGGGGGGAACTGAGGTGCAACCGGGGAAACACTAAGCTGTGTTTGTCATCACTCTCGACATTGTCTCTTGCACAAATTATTTCCCCCAGTTCACTTCAGAGTATTAGTCTTCTTCTGGGCTCAATTAATCAGAGGAAGGATGGTTCCACATGCCCCTGCAGGGTGACTTTGACTGACCCCGGCATCACTCTGGACCTGGAGACATACTTCACTGTTCTGCTTGTGGATTTTTTTTAGTTGTACAATTTATTGTTTTATACTCTGAGCAAATACTAAAGAAAACTGCAAATCACACTGGAAAAATACCGTGTGAAAAATAAAAAAAATGTAGTGACTGCGTTGTTGATTCAATAGAATCCCCTGAATTTAAGACTATTATGGTGCTCTAAATACGGTATTAAGACGTGACCACATTTATCATGCATGAATTATCCGCTGTATTTCTGTAAACATAGTTCTATCGTTATAAACTATGCATTACCTGCTGTTTAAACAGGTTTCAGGTTATTTTCTACATGCTCACCTGTTGTTCTCATAGGGAAATCAGTGCCACTCTCCGGCGGTATAATACATTCCCGCTGGAGAGTAAGAGCTTAATTCACTCTTATCACTTTTGGTTGTCTGGCTTCCAGTCAAGCTGGGGTCCAAGAGGTGAAATGAGTTTGGCAACCTCAACCTCAACTCTGAGAAGAGAACACACATCATGATACAGTTAGTGGAAAAGAGAGGGAAAATTGCCTGCATAAGCAGGAAAGATAGAGTTTCATCGTCATCCCACTAAGAACGCACGCTCGTCTTTGGCAGATTTCAAACACTTAATCGGCAATCATTTTTCAATGAGCCCCTGAGGAGTACGTTTTAGTGCTCCACCAAACAGTCTGCTGCTTTGTGCTCTCTAATCCCTCACGGTTATGCATCATGTGGAGCCAGTGCTCGTTCTGTAGGCGAAGGTTAACCCCCAACTCCAGACTCACAGACATGAAGACAGACAGACAAGCAGCGCTGCCTCAGTCCTTCTCTGTTCTGCCTCTGCTCGGCTTCACCCACAACATCTGTATCCTTCGGGAAACACTCACTTTCTATTGGTGCAGATGCCAAATTAAAAGGGTCTTTTGATCCAGGGGCTGGGCGAATGTAAATGAAATGTGATCCCAAAAATGGCCTTCTCATCTACCTTGTTAGGCTCCATGGAGAGGTTTCAGCAGCCCCCATGGACTGAGCCCTGCCTCCTCTGGGCTCGTATCACACATGTGACTGCTTCACTTCAGAGACACCTCCCTCCTGCAACATACACACACACCGCCAACTTCCTTTAGGTCCTGCTTCACTCCTATCTCATTTTGCATTTATGCTCACAATCTGAGACATAGTGCTGGGGGAAAAAAAATAAATAAAAAATTCACATGCACATGCAGGCAAGCCAATAACCTAAACAGCACTTAACCTGGCCAATGGAGGAGTGTGTTTGTGGGACGAGAAAATCTCTGGGCTCTGACTCTGTCTCATTAATGAGAAAAGATGAGTGTTCCCCATCGCAATTAAGAGTCAATCTCCTGCATTAACTCACCGCCCCACGGCCACACACACAGCACAAAGACAACGGCCCGTCCCCTGTCACTCATATTGCTGTGGTGAGTGGAGCAGAGAGCATTCCCATGATAGATTAAATTAGACGCTCTGTCCTTCTGGCTTCACCTGCTGAAACCTAAACTTGGAGAATGTAGAACTGCAAAGACCTGCAATGAATGCGGCTGCAGGTCTCTTTGATATCCGATCACGTCACATGTGATTATTTTGGTGCAGAGTCCCAAACAATTAGAAACATTGCAACCTTGTGCTAAAGACAAAAAGGCCATTTCATTGCATTTACTTTGGCTTGTTATAGAAGATTTCAGGTGTCCATTCATCCATCCATCATCTACACCCCGTTATTCCTATTCAGGGTCTCAGGGATCTCCTGGAGCCTATCCCAGCTCTCTTTGGGTTAAAGGCACTGGTACACCCTGGGCAGGTTGCCAGCTCATCGCAGGGTTTGCTGGGAATATGTGACGCAATATCTGTGTGGCAATTTAAAACTCACTGAGCCAACTGCACTGACACTTAGCTGCGGTTTAACATGGCACCTACACCATAACACGAGTTAAACGTGGAGCTACGGTTGAACATAACTGTAGTGTCGCAACAGTAATTCATCTGATCTGCAGTAATACTGGAGGGGAATCAGGAGGATGCTACAAGCTTAACACTGACCCTTCGAAATTAGTACAGCCTTCATGAAGTCACTTGTTTTACCTACATGAATTTAACATAGATCAAAAAGGCAAAATGTGGTCATCACATTTAATAAAAGACATTCACTGAACCATGTTGTTTTTGTGTGAGAGGGACCTGACATTATGCTTTTATCTCCACCATCTAATCAATCACTTATCACTAATTTGTGCTGCAATCATAATTACTGATGTGCACTTAAACACTTTAACGGGCAGTTCAAGTTCACCTCAGCTACGAACATGAGATGCACATCTTGAGTTTAAAACATTTACCTGCATCAGATCTAAGCTAAAAAGCTGGGAAAAATGCTTTTTTTGCATCATGTTACACTTCAACTGTGTGTTAAAATCAATACCATCTATATCCTGCAAGATACAGAAATAATCTGCAAGGTAGCTACTGTGGACCTTCGTTAAATGTCAAAGTCACAAATCATCACCAAGATTGTTACACTACGTCAGCACAATAAAAAGGTTTCCTGACCGAAATCCCGACTAGGACGCTTCTGTGTGGACCCTTGCAGGTTTCTCCCTCTGCTTGCATTCCTCTGCATATCCAAAATTCTTCCCACAGCACAAAAAAACATGCACGTTAACTTGATTGCAGAGTCTAAATTGATTGTGGAAATGATGGCGAAAGGAAAAGCAGGTTTTAACAAGTGAGCGCTGTAATTTGAACAGTAAACATCATTAAATGGTGAAAGCACAATAATAATCAGACAAGATTACTGTGTCACTCAAGAAGCACAAGTCCAGGCTACAACAAACTGGCAGCCCTTTGAAAGAGCCAAGTGTGGACGTAAAGCAGCAGAAATGGAGACGGTAAACATGCCACTTGAGAATCGTAACTCTATTTACTGTGTTATATCATCATCTCTTTGTGCGACTACTAAACCAAACACAGCCTAAGAAATCTGGCGTTTTTGTGTGATTGTGTGCGTCTGTGCTTGGCAGTGCTCGTGGGGGTGTTCAAGAGTCTCACAGAAAATAAGAGACAAGTGGAGGCGCTTGAGTTAGGGTAGGGTGGGCTGGCATAATGAGTGACATATTGTGAAATCTTTACCTACAAAGAAGAGTCTTCTTCCATGCAAATGAGACGCACTTGATAAAGATCTTTTTGATGGGACACATGTGGAATACGAGGCGGTTAATTCCCTCATTAGTATTCAACGGAGCTGATTGGCAAAGACCAGAGAGAGCCAGGCGGAGAGCATGTCTGCAAAACCCAATATTGATTTGTTTAATGGTGTTAGGGAGTCAAAAATCACAAATCTCCTGTCAATTGTTTATGAGGCTGTTTAGCGAGCCAATAGATGCCCCTCGCTTAATTAATACCTCATTACGGCGATGTGATTATATGCTTGAACTGTTAATGGGGCCCCTGAATTTCAAAGACCACCATAAAAGGTGTTTTGACAAACAGAGCTGGGGAAAACGCAATATCTGATGAGCCTCAGTGTGTTTGTTGATTTGGGACTCTTTGTTTGTTTTCTTCCCTTTTTTATGTTTCCATTATTCACAGGGCAGCAGTGCTGGAAGGCACAACATTTTCTTCTGGTTATATTCATTTTACTTCTTTTATTTTTGTCTTTCAAATGATTGACAACACAATAGTGTTAAACTCTGGTAAAACTATCTGTACCGTCTGTGTCAATAAATATAATATACTGGTAGTGCCAATTGTTGGTCTGAGAGCAAACAGCAGGTAAAACATAATTACCTCATGCAGAGTTTTGTGTGAAATGTCAGCAACGATTTCTAAATCATTATTGACAGAGAGGTTGATTTAAATACGCATTAAAGGCCTCGTTACAAATGGCAGTAAAGCGAGGGGGCTGAAGTTCACCCCAGCAAGCACATATGGCTGATCTGAAGGGCTCTCTGCTTAACTGCCCATAAAGAGAGTGATAATGGCGTGGGTTTACGAGGACTCGACCCAGCGAGAGAGGCTGTTGATGCCACGGCTGCTGTTGCTGTTAGTCCCACTGTTCCTCGATGGCCACTAAAGCGGAAAAATGTAGCTGCACTTTGGGCTGAAATACGAAGCAGCGTTTATTCTCTCTCTCGTCCTCTTTTTGTGTGAAAGGCACCTGGGAATTTGCCTGCATGGTTATGGAGTTAAATGCTCAGCTCCATGACTCGCCTTCTGCACGGTACCCCCACCCCCCCGCACACCCCCACCCCCACCCCGTCTATTTCATTCTCCCTGACAGGATTAGCAGGTCTCCAGTGTTAGAAATACATTAAGTGGACCTTTGCAGTCACTTATTATGCCTGATTATGCAGCTGGAATGGGGAAGGTAGGCCCTGTTTGTAGTTAAATAACTTCTCAGATGCTTTTTTTTTTTTTTTTTAACAGCAGCAATCTTCAAAGAATGAACGGGTCAGTGGCTCAGGCACAAAGCTGAGATTGATTTCCATCCTCCTACTCTTTGTTCCCGTGGTTTAAAGAGGACAGGTTCTACTAAATTAGTTTGTCTGTCTTATTAATGGAATAGCAAATTAAACTCCCATACAGCGGTGTCATGGCTAAACAATGCAGCTACACAGCCAGTCCACAGCGGTGGTCGGTACGGCAGGGTTAATGAAATGGTTAACTTATGCTGATATGTAGAAAGGATTAGGATCCATCTGGGCAGCATGCCAGTCTATTAGTATGAAGCCTACACTCTTGAAATACCACTGAGTTCTAACAGCTGTCCATTATCTCATCCAGTATAGCAGTCTTCTGCAGAGTGATGCATTATGGGACCTTCTCTGGTATAATTCTGGACCAACATCACCTACTGGTGAAAATATGCCCATTGATGACTCCTCCTGCTTTGACAGCTGTGAATAAAAACAATCTGAGAGTTCTGAGTTGAAACAAGTGGACGATTCATGGAGTCTGCGAATGTTTCCATGAAATCAGCAGGGAAAGTGTGATTGACAGGTGGAATAAAAGGAGGAAATTTCATCAGGAAAACTGACTAGAAATCAAGAGGCCATGTGTTGTGGGGTGTGCACGTGATATAACAGGAATTCTGGTGGGTAAAGAAGCAGAGTTATGCAGTCATCAGTTCCTAAATGGTCTAAAATCAGCAAATCTTCATTGCTGCTTGGATAATTAAGCCCAATCCCGTGCTTGCTTGACATGTTTTACGTCACACATAAACTGTCACTATTTTGCTATTTATTCCTTATGTCTAATACAGTAAATAACTCTTCGCATTTGATGTTGAGAGAAACCAAGGTGAAATCATGGACATTTAGATTAAAACCTGTCTCCTTTGGCTCAGCGTATGAAGCAGAGCTTGATGGCTGTTATATTTGGCCATTTGGTGACCCACTAAGAACTTATGGAAATTATCCATGTTCACAACATCAGCCATACGTATTAGAAATAATGCCAGAGGTGGTAAAATTGTGCATATTCTTCAAGTGTACAGCAAAACAGCTGAAAATGACTTTACATGTGTTATCGATAAGTTATGTTAAAGCTAAACTGATAATATTCCTACTTATGTCCTCCAGAGAAGGAATGCATTTGTGGCATTGGTGGGGGTAAAAGAGGAGAACAGCTCCCCCCAGAACAGCTGACACAAGTGATCCGTTATTACTGGGACCTGAAGGTCACACAGGGCCTCCACATCACACACCTCAGGCCATGACTACTCACCAACGCCCTCCCCATCCCGGGCCGGGCCCTGTCACATCTGGCCCCGAAGACCTGGCCGTTTTCTTTCCCCTGTTCAAAATGCACCAGTGGTTCCCATTTAACACCTGTTCGGCCTAATTTCCATTTTCGGGGACGCTGTGGATTTCAAATCATTTATCACTTCCCAAAGTGCTTCCACATGTGTGCTCGCTTTCCCAGTTGCAGGGTTCCTGCCTCCGGCCAACCTTTTCCAAATGTATTAAAATTCAGTTTGGTCCAAAGAAGTTCAGACACTGATGTTTCATTGTGGTGATGTCTGGTAATTATTAGTCTAAATTACGGTTCAGGCATGTGACTTGACAGGCTGGACTCCACGTTTCAAACAAGAGATGGGGCTAGGAGGTAGGGCCAAGGTAGTCTGTCACGCTGTGCAAACTTGTATAACTGTGTTCCCCAACACTGGGATGTCAGTCAGACTGAAACCGTTTCGCCACTGTGGAAACACTTGTGTGGTTAGGGACCAAAGAGGGTCCACCGGGGCCCACCGTGGGGCGGCTGGGTAGAGACTGTGTCAAAAGTACTCCACTGTGAGGGAAAGACTCCCACATTGAGCCCTGATGAACATTAAACACCAACTGCAGTCTAGTCCATATACAGGGTCAGAGTTCATATTATGAAACCAGGATTAGATCTCAAAGTGGAAAACCATTTGAATAAAAATGAAATCAGATTATGTCTTGGGGCTTTTTTGGTCAGTAGTGCCCAAATTGAACAGCACACCAGTGCTGTATAATTGGCTGTGACAAAATGGCACAGGAAACATGCAACTTACTTGTAAAAAGCGTAACGTGATTACGAGTTTTGCTTAAAAAGGTGGTAAAGTACTGACCTATGGCAGCGCCTCACATGTGCAAATGGGGAAAAATGACAATTATACTCAAATTTGTCTGGAAATACGCCCGCATCGTTATATTTTTAGCTGGGTTTGGTGCTCGGAAAAAAAGTTGTAAATGGAATAGCTGGAAAAAATAAAAAAAAAAGAACAGCAAAACTGTAGGGGACTAATTGTGTTGCCATCATATTAAATAACAAGCAAAACTCAACGTAGGTAATGGGAATCTTATCATCACCACATTTTGTTATGTTCAAGGGTATGTGCTACAGAAATGGGGAAAAAGATATTTCCATAAACACATAAAACTGACAAATATTCAAATTTAATCTAATTAAAAGAGGAAATTGCAACATTGGTGTTTACAAAGTAAGTTTTTTTGAGGAGCTGAGCTCCATCTTCAAGTGGGGAATGTTTGAAACTGTGCTGTAAGGGTACTTAATTAAAGTAGGCTGTGAAAATATGCACTAATCAGATATTGTTGGTAACAAAGTCCATGAAATTACTAATTAGAATTTCATTAAAAGGTACTGCTTTATCATCTGAGGAAATCGTAACCTTTAAAATGCTTTCAGGAAGGCAGTATGCCTCTTTAAATGGGCTAAAAGAGAGAAATGGCTGGCTTTTGATGTAATATCTCATTTAGGATTTGAGCTAAATTGGACCATTTAAACATGTCATTGTTTTGGACGTAATTTATCAGACTAATTAATGACAGTTATTGGCTGGGTTGGGCGGCTGACAGAACACCAGGCTCCTGCAGGAGGAGATCACACAGACAGACGTTTAACTTGGATGAAAACACACCATTAGGCATCATTTGCCTGGAGGGAAAGTCCCCCCCCTCCTCTTTTACCCTGTTTCTTTCTTTGGATCTCACATTCTGTAAGACTACCTCCAGTGATTAGCAATCGCAAAACACAGAACAAATCCAACCATTTGATGTTCATGTCAGTCTGTACTTTGTTGTTTTATTACAATGCTTCAAAAATATTTCCTGTTCATATGATGAAATAATCTACATAGATTTGTGCTACAACTTTTGCCCTCCCTCCTAAAGTTTGAAGTGTAGTTTAGTGTGTAGTCTGCATGACCTCTTGGCTGATTGCTGTTCCTCCCATCAGTAGGTTAGGATGGACTGTGTTAGCTGAAGGGATCGTATGTCGGCACTCAGGCCTGTTTATCTGAAGGACAGGCGCTGGAAGAAAAGACAATCTGTTCTGCTACTAATGACTCCTTGATTTGAGCGACACAAAGTTCACTATTTCTACACACACTCGCAAGAACAGAGAATTGCAGGCGAACTGTCGACATTGGGAAGATATGTGTGGAAAGCTGATTAGTTGATAGTTCGCTCCGGTAACACCCACGAGTCAGAGGTGAGTACGAGTGAAAAGTGAAAAGTAATACTGTAGGTTTCCCCTGGTGTCATGCCCTCTGCAGAAGTCCTGGTCTTCTGCAGATGTTGGAGAATGAAAGCTGAGCAGAGCCCAGCGAGGTGCATTATGGGGCTAAAATTGTCAGTTTAACTGGGTGTCTTCAAGGTCCGACACTGCAGTCTGAGCGAGTTTCCGTGAAATTGGAAAAGTGATCAGCTTCTATTAAAAGCTTGGGCTTCAATTAAAAAGCAAAGCATCCATTAATCAAACTGCCAAAGTGCATAACAAGGCATGTTGGGAATGCAGCTGTTTAATTTGCCCTGCAGCCTTCATAAACTTCCAACCGCGGTGGCAGCATTCTGTCCTCACCGCTACATGTGTACACATGTAACATAGCACCAAGAATTTCCCATGAAACACAGGTTCTCACAAGATGAGCAGCAGGCTGAGACTGTATCCTCATAAATAACTGCGATTGCAAATTTCATTGTTTGTGCTTAATTGATGCTGTCAGGCTGATGGACGGAACATCCCAGCTCCTCAAGTTGACATTAATTTGTACTCTTTTTTCACAGGTTTGGCATTGACTTGAGAGCGCACCTGCAATTAAAGCAGATGGTCAATAATCCTGTCAGGATTGTTAACAAACTAAGGCCTCAACCTGCTCTTAATTCCCTCCATGTCTGCAGAACAGGGCTGGGCTTTGGCCTATTCCCCCTGCACATTGTTACAGTTGTTGTGAAGTTGTTTTTCCCCACAGTTTGGGACTTATTAAAGCTGTGGCTGTAATTAAGGCATGAAGTCAGTAGACCTGGTTCCAGACTGCAGCAGAGACTTTTAGGAGACAATATTTGTGACATGCTTGATATGACCTTAAATGACTTGAAATGCAGCCTGTTAATACCCGGCTAACTAATCTTCACAGAGCAGGTATTGATGTTGAAATACCTTCAATCATCCCTCAAATAGAAAGTGTAATGTTCCTCGATGGAGGCAAAGAAAGAAAGGAAAAAAGAGATAAAAACAAGCGCGCAACGGGAGGTCACTAAATTAAAGCTGTGATAGATCAGTAAGTTAGTGTGTGGTTAGGCTTGTGTTTTAAAAGAAAAAATAATAATAAAGAAAAAACCCTGTGAGGTTCTTATTACACCTTTTTCTCTATACTGCTTCCAAATTTGCGTTCTGTGCCTCGTAAATTGTGAGACATGTTTAACAGCACCATACTGAGATATGTGCTAAATACCAGCTGAGCAAAAAAAAAAAAAAAAAATCCCCATATCTGTCATTAAAAGGATCATAGAGTATAATCATCGTTTTACAATTGGAACACATGCTGTAATAGCGCATTCAGCAGTCCCGCGCAGTCGCTGTACTTTCTGACATGATACCACAGCACATGATGCAGCCTGTAATTATGAGTTTCCTGGAGGTGGAGGGGCTGCGTAAAACTGCCACGAGCTCCTGTGCGCCATCCTTGACACACTTTTCTCCTCACTGGCAATCATTCGTGCAGACTGACTCATTGGCCTTCAACAAGGAACTTAAGCGGGTTCGCACCAGGAGGGGCTTCACTACAGCCGCCATCTGGTTAGGAGAACAAAGACAAATAAGGTGAGCACACCGACACATCCTTTTCTGCACGAACCACACTTTTATTCTTGAACTTGCTCATTTGTCTGGGAGAGGTTTCATGAGCTTCTGGGAAGTAATATCCTGTAAATGACTGGCCTACCAAGCTCCAATAAGCCTAGTTTTATATAAGGCCTTGACATGACCCCCTCTTATCCACACACACATACACACGCAACTCTAAAATACTCAAAATAGATGACTCTCATATCAACCAGAGATTAAAGATGCTAAATAAAAATGATCAGCATAGGCAACAGTGCTGGTGTCCACTGTCTTATCTATAAATACTCCTGCGAGACGTCATCATCCTGCCACTCATATTGGTGCTTAATGATACAGCAAATAAAGGCAAAAGAAGGAGGGGCTGAATGACTGTGTGTGTGAGTGAGGGTGCCTGTGGTGGTGGAGCAAGAGCAAGAGCAGAGAAATAGAGGGTAAAAAACATTAATTATTAGCCCCAGTGGGATCTCTTATATTCTGTCTAGCCTGGACAACACCAATTAATACAGCAATTATTATTCTGGCCCGTAGCACAGGGTTGACTAAGCTGGCTCGCCTTCTGACGATTACGGCGTGAGGGGGAGCAGCAGAAGAGAGGCATGCTGGAGCAAGATTATTCATCTTACACTAAACCCCTGCTTTTATGATGCATGGGTGATGGGGGAGATAGAGCCAAGGAGTAATTTAGTCTGCAAATTTCAACTCAGCATTACAGCAACACAATCTCCCTATAGATTAATTTCTGTTGGGTGTCATCTTTAAGGGTGCAGGGGAGCATCAATTTGATAAAAGAATGAACCGCGCAGACATTTCTTTCTCACATTTCAGCCTCCTCTGGAGTAACAAGCAGGCCTAAAGCGCTGTGACACCCTCCAGATCCTGTGTGACAGGTGCACAGTTCACAGTGCTACTTCTCCTCTTTTACCCCCAGAGGTCTTATTCTTGACTCTGACCCAGCCCTGCACTGCATTCATTTCCTACACACTGTCCTCCCCCCCCCCCCCCCCCCCCCCCCCCCCCGTCGCACTCTTGGCCACAATTCCTCACCAGGGGATACAGATGGAAGCAATAGCTCCACCTAGTTTCTGCAGCACCACTCTCGTCCAAGCACTACTTTCCAAGAGCAACACAAACAGCTGAATGTGACTTGGGTGAGAGGGGATCAAATAAAACAGTGTTCCTCCTATTACCACCCCCCCCCCCCCCCCCCCCCCCCCCCCCCCTCCACCCCGTCACACACACACACTTCAGTGAAATTATCCACTGGGCTCCATTCTTCCTCGTCATCTTTCTGGAAAGGGGAGCTCTCTGCGTCTCTTGTTCTATTTTTGCGCCTCCCTGTCCCTGCTCCCCTGCAGTGACAGCCTTTGCAGGAGCATCTTAAGCTCATATGCCCCTTTTCCCCACAGCCGCTGTAAAATCTGTGCTGACAGCCAATGCAAACAACACGGACGCTTGCATGTTATCTTGACATGGCCATGTTAAGCTTCGCTCTCATGTTGCTAAATGGTCGTCATAAACCTTTTAAGATGCGCACGTCCTAATATGGACTCTCATAAAAACATTATGCTGTGTAATACGTTTATGTTCAGAGAGGACGGCTTCTGTTGCGGAGCACAAAGTCAGGCGTGTTTTCAAGACAATGAGGTTTTCAAAAAGAACGAGGAAGGTGTTTACAGAGATGCACATTCTATCCCATGAATGTACCATTCTCATTTCACTACAGATTTTTCCTGATTTTCATGTAGAAATATTTCTTATTTAAAAAATATAGCACTGATGTGATTTTTTAATGTTCCAAAATAATGTTCCACACATGTATGCTCTCTAATCTACCTCTGCTTTTCTAAGGCGTCAATTGACAAAACAATTATACTCTGCTGGATCTTGTCTAACAAGTGGGTATTACACAAGAAACCCATCTTTGGATTAGTGATGAGCACAATAAATTCTGAAATAAGTGGAGGAATATGTACATCCCTTTCATGGAAGACGCTTAGGTGATTGCTGCCACGAGAGGATTTGTCAGCATAACACAGGATCTCAAACAATAATGTGTGTGTGATAGGACACCATGGAGCACATTCAGAGTCGAATTCACCGACTGTTGTGTAAATGGATTTCTTCGCCATGAAACCGCGCGAAGGGCCAGAAAAAAATGCAGCTCGGTTTCATCATCGTTTAGATGAATGCATTAAAGCGCCCTCGCCATCAGCTTCGAAATTCAAACGATTTACATCCTCCAAAAAAACTTAAATGCAAGCCTCCACCAGATCACAGGTTTTTAGCTCGTAATTGGTATGTCCCTAATGTTCTTTTCAGATGGACCGTCTTTTATTTAAAGCGGTGCTGGGTTTCAATACAGAAAACTGGCCAGGCCTCTAAGAGGAGGCGCAGTCATTGTCACTGTGAGGTGTAGGATAACAGCTCTCGAGCAGGTTGTAATTAGAGTGGCTGAGGTGTAATGAGGGTGCAAGATTCCTGCTCCTGAAGCTGGTGCCAAACTGGACCGGGGTGCCAGTGGTGCACTGCTGAATAACATGCCAGTCAGAGCGAGGTTGTCACCTTTCCCTTTTTACTCGTGGCTTTAAGCAGCTCGGCGGACACTTGACAGGCAGCTGCATCACATCCGGCTGGGATTTTCATGAAGGTTCCTCAGCTGGACTGGTTCCTCACAGGTGGTAATAATAACAAAGATAATGAGCCTAAGGAATGATAATCACAGAATTAAAGCGATATTCAAGTGTGGACCCAGGCTGTGCTTTGGCTCTAAAACTATATAAGACGTGAAAGAATTTATGTTTTACTAATTGACTGGTACGTGAAAATGTTTGTTCTTCCTCTGTGTTGTTTGCAGACACAACATTTTCTGGGCAACTCCTCTTTACATGATCACATTTTAACCGATGTTTGCAAGAAGTGCACGACTCTCTTCACAAACACACACACACACACACACACACACACACACACACACACACACACACACACACACACGCCTCTTTCTGCACTCTTGGCAAAATGAAAACTTCTGTCAGAGTCAGATTGAAATTTATATCAGTTTGTCAGGCGAAAGCCAAAAATGATCTTACTGCACGTTATTTTGATAAGTTTGGTGCCAGAGATAGAGAAGAAATAGAGGAAAGCGGGAGGAAAGAACCCCACACTCCACACACCAGATAAGTGCTGCAGCCAAGATTCCTCTCGCTGCTCCGTTTGTAAGAGCTCCATCTGACTCTATTAAAGAAAATAAAAAAAAAAACACAACTAAATGAATGAATGAATATTTTGACAAGAGATGCCTGTACACATTCTAAAACACAATTTTCACAGGGTATTAAAATCACATATTCATTATATTTCTATTTCAACAGTCCAGCTGTGTGTGGAAACTAAAAACTTACATCATCATTAATGAGTTTTTTAAATCTTTAGAAAACACAGTTGTGAGTGTGGAGATCAGAAGTCTCAATGTTATGCAGAAAAACTGTAAATTAGGATAAATTACAGCATTTAGAGAGAAACTGATTTGTGGTGAGAGGAGAAACAGTGAAGAACTGAGTTGTCCTGAGTTACCCTAGTGATCAGTTTTATTGTTTTCATAACAATGTGAGTTTTTTTTTTTTGTCACACATCAAGGCACAAGTGATGGTCTCGAGGAGGAAACAGATACAAAACAGAAGCCAATGCCAGCGGAGATGTTAATTATACAAGAAAATAATCACAAAGTGATGATCTGTTAGGTTCGCGAAACACTGGACTACAGAAGCAAATCATGGAAAATATTAGAAAAAGATGAAAAATGAAACCAGACAATTATTCCCCATCACTGTTGAGCAGTTTTGCTCCGTGTCACAGTCAGATGGTGTGGGTTTACACACCGGTGTGCTGGCAGCCTTTTACCAAAGAGTCCAACTCAACTCAACTTGATTTATAAAGCACTTCAAAAACAATACCAAAGTGACCAAAGTGCTGAACACAACCGTGGGTTCAGAGAAAAACATTTAAAATAAAAATGAAAAACATGTAAAACAAACGTTAACATAAAAGCATAAAACCAAATTGAAACAATAAGGTGAAAACTAAAACTAAGATCTCAAACTGATTTAAAAGCCCAGGTGAAAAAGTGAGTCGGTCTGCCGGATATGTGAAGGTAGCTCGTTCCATAGTTTTGAGCCAGCGACTGAGAATTTAAAAGTTGCGCAGCAGAATTTTGAACTAACTGCAGCCGAGCAAGTGATTTCTGGCTGACTCCAATGTAAAGTGCATTACAGTAATCTAAATACGTTGTGATAAAAGAAACCAGGGCTGAATGGTTCAGGAAAAAGATCCAAGTCCTATTTCTTTGAAAAATATTTCAACTGTGAGTTGATTAGCAATTACGTAAGGTGAAATCTGTTATGTAGATCAGATTTGTTACGTGTGTTGGAGCATTACCACGCTGACCCACGACATGAACAAGAAACTGCGGTGTTAAAAATCACCTGTACTGTGTGACATAACACTTGTTTTCATACAGTTTGCATGAAATCCTGAAATATTAATTTACCTTAAACACAAGCACGAGGGAATGTCATATCTTTCATCAACGGTATTTACTCTCGGTGTTGATCGACAGCAGCAGGTGAGAGTGGGTTATCTCCGCGAGCCTCTGTGAGAATGTTTAAACTATTGGTCTGTTTCACTGACTTCGCAGAAACACCATTGCTTGCTTTAACTGAGTTTTTTTATTAGTTTTAATGCCGCCTGTGGTGCTTCTTTAACTGTTGCTTATAGCTGCCGGTGTTGCCCCTTGTCATGGCAACCACACATCTTCTTTATCACATCCAAAAAACCTCCATATAATTGACTAATATTTCATCTGTGCTTTTGAGGATTACAGTTAATTGTTTTGCTTCCCCTAGACTAAGCATTTGTGGCTGGATGACCGGCACAGCGTTAGAAAAGTCGTGTCGTAGGACATTGTGACAGTAAAACCAGTAACCACATTTTTATTTGAATTTATTTAATTTTACTGCCCTGATAGAGACAGGGTGGACTGCAGGAGAAAACCACTATCATCTATCATCTGTTAATATCTAAAAAACATAGTTTGCTGTTACCAAAGCATCAGTGTGTCCTGATCCATTATCGCAGGAAAACTGGACTAACTCTGACAGAAACATAACCAGCATAAAACCACCACTTTCCACTGGGCTGGGGAGCAGCTCATATTTTTGTTTAGCTCCAAGGCTGAAAAGCTGTGGTTTTTCTGACTGGGTGAGTCAACTTTCAGTATGATGTTGCTCACTAAAATATTGCTACGCAAATATGATAACACGCCCATGATGTATTTATTTGAAACTTTGCTGTGGGAGTGGTTTTTTTCTTCTTTTTTAAATAGTTTATTCAAATTTTTGTGGGGTTTAGGCAGAGAACCTCTTTTAAAGCAGCCGTCTGGAGTAACCTGGCAAGGGTCTGGCATGTGGTGAACCCGTCAGGGGCAGGCATTTTCTGGAAGTCCTGATGCGCTGGTGAGATCAGACTCCTGCAGACCATAGACGCAGTAATGTAGGCCATCACAGCAGCAGGTCCAGTAAGTCTGACTTCTGAGGGGCTTCCAAAGTACCATGGCAGCAACTTCATTTCCCCACCACTCACCGCGCAGCAACACGACTACAGACCAAAGAAAGACTCTGGAAAATGTCGAGAGGATTAATCAACACCTGTACTCCTTGAATGTGGATTTACAAATGACTGCAGACAAAGAGACAGTGCAGCCAAGCAAAGACGAGGCCTGGGATTCTACAGTCTTTGCACTCATGATATTGTGAGCGGTTTTATTTGCCGTTTCGTATTGGGATGTGTGCAGTCACTAACATAAATGTAAAGTGGGGTTATGGAGTCACGTTCTAGTGTTCTGTTGTCTTTTATCTTTTAGGTCAGCAGATCTCCTGATTCTGTCTTACCTTCTCCTCTGGCGGATTCTTAATCAATTATTTAACTTCTATGAGATTTATTCAGAAAATTCACATAATAAAATGTTGGCCAGTTGCAAATGTTTCATGTTGGAAGAACAAACAAAAAATAAATAAAAAATTCACCAAACATACAGGATATATGTACCGCACAGGCTACAATTTAGTCTACATTTTACTGGAATGAAAATGAAAGTAGAAAAAAATAACAAAACCAACGACCTTTCCCTTTGCAGGGGTCGCCGCAGCGCCTCATTGTGATCTAGGTATTGATTTGGTATCGGTGAAACGTCAGATGCTCTTCCTGACTCAACCCTTGGCTTTTATCTGGGTTTTGGGACTGGTAAAAGTAAAACTACAAATAACAGTATTAACAACAAAACAAGCGGTTTTAACCGTCTCATTCACATGGGGGTTTCCTTTTCAGTCCACGTTAACATGAAGGTCTTTAAGGGCTCCAGATCCAGTGAGGTTTCCATTAAACAACTTTAAACCGCTGTAAGTTTTAGATGTTAGTAATATGTTAAAACCAGCTTGTGGGTGTTTTCGTCTACCTGTCGTGTCAGCGTCATTCATTGTGAATAATTTCATCATCATTCTTAACAAGGGATCACGTTAGTTGCTCCTCAAGGGCCACAAAAGCAGTTTGATGTTATTTTCCCTGTAGTTTAAACTTTGTTGAGGATATTGTTTAGTTTGTCCTTGTCTGGTGATTTGACTTTTTTCTTTCACAGTTCACTGACAAAGTGACATTCCACAGTAATTACCAGAATTATCAGAATTTCTTACCTTCTCTGTTAGTTTCACACATTAAATTGAGTCATCCTCCAACACCTTTTTTTTTTTTTCCACCTGAGTGTTTGAGCCCCTGACCACATCTTTATACCATTAATTTCCTCCTTTACAAAAATGACTTTTAATGTGAATGCAAATAATTAAAAAAAAAAAACTTGTGAAGCTGGACAATTTGGCGTGGGAGAACTGCTTCAGGATCAGATCTATTGCAATCTTTAAAGAGTGCACAATTATAAGTGTAGAAGGTAAAATGAATAAACATTAAGCCAGATAAGTGGCTATAAATAGAATTTTTTTTTTTTTTTTTTTAATGATAACTGTTTATGTACCAGGAACACACCCAAAACCCCTAACTGAGCCCTCCAGCTCTAACTTATGATGCAATAAGAACATTTTAGGTTATTAATATAGGATTGTAATGCTCATTGTAAAGACTATGGATTACTTAACACTTACAGCTTTTGTCCCAGTTTATCAGTTCATTATATATTTGAGCAGTAAATCATGGTAGAAAAAGCAGCTGATAAGCATTAAGTGGTGTTTTTGTTTGGAGTAAACAACTATATGAACTATGTGAAGTCCTGGTGCCTGGTATCACCTTGAGAATAGGATTGCTTTTACTATTTTCTCTTTTTTTTTAAATTTTTACTAGAATTCTTAGTTTGGTGTGAATTGGCTCTAAATCCAGGTGAACTCAAAGCTCTTCTTTATTTAAGTCTAACAAAACAAAAATAAGACATGACAAAGAATAAAGGACATTCCTATTAATCTTGCATTTTCCAGGCCATTTAGCATAATAAACAACTGATTTTGCACACTTGTTCCGCATCAAGATACCTCCAGTCATTACAGTGACTGGAAATGTAGCTTCATTGCGTAAAAGTCGTAATAGCATTTTCTGTCGTCTTCACATCAACTTGAGCAGCAGTCTGTTTGGTGCAATCCTCCCAATGTCTGCACTCCAACACTTGAGACTGATAGGCATCACAAATGTGCTTATTAGTGCCTACACCTATTACATTCACACTCATTATAATGAGCACAATTTACTTTAATAATGCGGTGCATGCTATTTGTGACCTAACACTAAGTAATATACAGCTTTGTTGTGTGTGCTGATAAGTAGAGAGCAGGTGATGTTGTGAGGTGATAATGACCAAGTCGGGGTAATTACTCTGCCAGTAGGAGACCTGCAATCACTGCGCTGTGATTATGTAATGGACCTTGCTGATATGGAGCAGGTGAACTGAGAGTGAGCTGATGCGTTTGGAATAACTACAACAGGGACTTCATTTACATGCTTGCAAAAATCAAGATTACGATTCTATTAAGACAACAATGATGCTGCATCGAGCTCTGCTTTCATTGCTTTTATACATTTTACAGGAGCCCTTAATGGACAATATGCTGCTGTTTATTATCATATTCCCTCTGATCTAATTAATTTGAGTATATTTTTTTTTATGTTTAAAACAGTTGTTAAGTAAAGGTGACTTCTTCACTGAATCGTGTGGAGTGATGCATTTCTAGAGTCTCATCTGCTTAGGTTAGTGGTTTTATTAAGCTTATTTAATAACACTACTATCCCAATTATGCTACAGGTGAAACCAGGATAAGACTTAGTCAACATAATTAAATACATTTAGGTCTTTGCCATGGGATAGACTGGCAGCCTGTGCAGGATGTACCCCACCTGTCAACCTTTGACCAGTGGGAGAAGGTCCAGCCCCTCCTGGACCATGACCGGGGTGAGCCTGGTATAGAAAATGGATAGATGGTTCAATAAAAAGGATCATGATGTACACGATTCTCAAGGCTCAAGACTCAAGGCCCAAGATTCCCAAGCAAGGTGCAGCACACTGCTGTCATTGCCCACCTCTTCATTGCCTGCACCTGCTAAAACATTTGAGGTATTTGAGCAGCAGGGCAACACATTTGCTTTTCATTTAACCTGCCTTTGGAGACCTTTGAAGTACATAATGGCACAACAGCACAGCCCCCCCCTCCCCCTCCCATCCCCCTTAATCATTTACCTAGTAAAGGCGCATTCTCTGCAGCTAACCCATCAAGCGGAAAACGAGTTTGGCCCACTATTTCTCTCTTCCTCCCTTTCAATCCTCTCCTCCCTCTGCTGCTCACTCGCTCAGCCTGCTCTGCTCCTTGTGCGTCACTCCCGCCCCTTCCCTTTGTGGAAGCTTCCTGCAGTTGCTCACTGACTCCACTGTACATGAATGAGGGAGGCATGGAGTCAATTGTTGGCCTCGTCTGGGAGTGAAGCGTTTCAAGAGACGCTGCGGCTGGCAGCTCATTGACGCAACACGGCTAATTATCTTTTGCGTCCAATCGTGAGGAAATTTATTGGCGCAGGGAATAAAGTCTTTATATATTTGGCAAAATAATGAAGGAAGAAACATAAAAAAGATCTGGTTACAAATTTGGGTTGAGAATGAAGCCAGATTTGGCACGAATATTTAATCTTCTTGATGTGATAATAGCATATGCTTTAATTTTTGCTTGTGAATGTCCTCATTAGACAGATGAGGCTCTCTGTATGTTTGAAGCTGCGTGTGTCCGTGGTGGAGTGCTGACGCTTTCACAGTAATTCTGTCACAACAGTAATTTGATTATTTTGTATTAGATTAAATCCATTGGCCTTCCACGTGTACATGTTTCATTCTGGTAGAGGGAGATTGAAATATTTGCTGCAAACCAAGCCATGTTTGTGTTATTCTTTGATTTACCCACGTCAACTAGTGCAGAGGACTTGGATAGCAGTGTAAAAGTAGAGGCAGTGCTGCTTTCAGTAGGTACATTACAGGGAATTCACAGACTAATAATCCTGTAAATACTTTCTGGGAACTTTGAAGGCTCATTTTAGGAAACATTCAAGACACAGGCATGAACTGGCTGTGTTATATACGTTTACATGAAGACAGAATTCTATTTAAAATACTCTGATTAATACAAAACGAGTCTTAAATTAAAAAAAAAAGTATTTTTTATTTATTTGCACAACTAGAAAAAAGAAAACTTGTGCTAGGGTTGTGTTTTTATGCACATTTGTAGTCAAGATGGTTTATTAACAGCTAAGCCACCGGTGTCAAGACAACATGGGTCAACCACACTGCCGCCGGCTTAGCTGAGGTTTCAGGTATAAACCTGCGTTAAACCTCCGCCGGATGTTAGACAGTCATGTGACATCTTAAACCCCACTGCATTGTCATTTGTGCCTGAGGTTTAACCTGCAGCTGAGGTTCAGCCTGAATTCAGGTGAAGTGTCCTTACAAAATGTCACAGGAACCACTAGAGGTCTTGTTTTCTGTGCATTTAAACGCAAGACTGAGTCATTTGTGTAACACAAGAAGACATGTATGTCTACCTACACACTCTTTCTGGTAATATTTAGCCTAAATTAATCTGGATGCTGCCTTTAAACTTAAGACAAAAAGGGAACTACACACACAGATTCATGTTAATAATAAGACTTGACTGGATTTGACTATTTGGGAAAAGATTTTCATTGTCTGGTTGTCTTCAGTGATGTTTCCTTACGGATTCAGTCCAGGGCAAATTTAGTCATTCGGGGCTTTTGGCGCATCAACATTTATGTGCTTATAGATGGTCTTCAAATACTCAACACTCCTGGATTTGCTATGTTTGACCGCTTTCATGCGTTTGACTATGATGTCACAGGTAGCGTTTGAGCCTTTGGTCAAGTAAATTTTAGCCCAATAATTACATTGGCATTTCTCAGGTGTCCTGGATTATTAAATTGCATTTGGCCTTTTATTTGAGAGATTTTAGTTGCTAAAATGTTAAATTTTTCTTTTTCTTCGAGTGAATAATTGTATTTTTGTTGTAAATGTATATCTTGATAAAGATGCACAAAAACTTTTGAGCAATAATTATATACTTTAAAATAATACTCTTATTAATATCTGTGTAATTATACAGGCTCCATATGGAGTTTACCTAAATCTCTGCTGTTCAAATCACTGTTATTATTTTGATGCTGAAACTGATATAATGCTTGCCGTCCTGTGATGTGCATTACTTTTTATTTCTCAACTGGAGATTGTAATTATCACTTGAAGATGATTAGCTTAATTGCCAGTTCCTGGTTTATCCTCGTCAAGAGTGTCGACTACAATGATGACTTCTGATGATCAGGCAGTCAGTCCACAAGACGTGAACGTACCGCTACAGCCGCTACAACAGAATTCATGGATGAGTCAAAGTCTGCAAGATGCCTATGTCCTGTTGCCCTGAAACAAGCCTGACTTATTGACCCTCCACCGACGTGTTTTACACTTATGCTGATATACTGTCTTTGGTTTTCAACAAATGCGACATTGCCTTTTAGAAATAGGATGTTTCTCCTAGCAACCATCCTTAAACAAGCAGCGCTCGGCTTGTTGTTAAAAAGAATTACTAATTATCCTTTACAAAAGAGATGTTACTTTAATTTACTCCATACCAAAAGTTATTTGTTGTAAAACTTGCTATATATCTTTTCATTGCATTCATAAAGTTGGTAATTGAATAACCTGTGAAATTCAGGTAACTTGTAATACTTATTACACAGCTATTATTCTAAGAAAAGCTTTTTCTACAGGTAATCTTAGTCCCGAATAAATACTGTTTAGGTCTTTAAATTGCATATAGTTTTTTTTGGCTGTAGCCATGAAACCATTAAAGTTACCATCAAAGCACATCTGAGGTGGGAGAAAGTAATGGTCGTCATCACCTTCGTTTTACAGGACATCTGGGATGTCCTTAAATGTTGCCTCCTCATCATCATCTTAAGCCACCACAACATCTTTCATCCGCCTCATTTTAAACTCCTTTACAGAGTTTTGTTCATTATAAGTAACATCAGCCTTTACTTAGGTAAAGTCCTCAAAATTAATAAATCTGAAAACACTTTTATGGTTCGCAGTCCAGACATTATGTCTAGATGTCAATGAATAAACAATAAACAAAGACATGATGCAACAATTAATGTGTTTCTCTTTTGTCCCAGGCTGTATTTGTCATGTTTTAAGACCAAATCATTTTTTCATAAATTTCAAACTTCTTATTCACAAATCCTATTGTCACTGATATGTCAACCAGAACTAAAGGGGCTTGTTAAAAAAGGGCTAATCTCCATGTTGTCAATAAATCCCAAACAATAGAAAATGTGTGAAGAAAAGAAAAGATGAAAAGGGGCATGGGTTTTAAAATAGAATAAATCACACCTGGATTGCTGGTAAGAACTGGCAGAGTGCTCCTTATATTACGCCCAAATTGCTCCATTTGTTCCCTGAGATATTTTAATCCGGCCTGACCTCAAACTTCCCATGAACCAGGGCCTGAACAAAAGGCCGCCCACTGTCCTTTGCAGTAAATCTGTTGTCTCCCTTCTGGGCCCTCAACGGGGGATCATAGATCAGCACTGCTCTGCAGCTTGCTTCAATTTACTCAATTAACTCTGGTAAAGCACTTGCAAGTTCTGCAGATGTTGGTTTATTATCAAGGCCTAAAATGTACAAGTGGGTTCAGGAGCAGGGGGTTGTGGCGAGGTTCACAAATGGGGGAGGGTAAACTAATATCAACTTTTAGCTTTATTAAAGAACATAGAGATGTTAGGATTAGTAAGGGTGGATGCGCATCTGGAAAGCTGGTAACTGTGACAGCCTGCATATCTACTGAGGAGAACTTTCCAGGTGATGGACTTTCTTTTGCTCAGATGCCAAAAAAAAAAACGTGCAAAAAAGAGGCTAATTTAAAGAGAAAAAATCAACAGGAATTTGCTCAATTATTATAATCATTTAAGGTAACAAATAAACAAACAAACAAAAAAACAAAACAAAACAACATTGAATGGTTTGTGCAAGTACAATATTTTATTGTAATCATCACTACAGGTATTTTTAAAATCTGTCCAGATTGATCCAGATTGACATTCCACTAAAACAAATCTGTTTATTTCTGGTTTAATCTCTGAAAAACAAAACAAACAATCATAGGGTTGCATCGGTTGCATATGTCTGCTACATAAAGAGGTATTTTTGACCTGATTTAAACTTTAGTAAAAAAGTCAGTAACCTGTACTCTGTTTCTTAGGAAACAGGTTCACATTTATTCTTTCTGACAGTTTTAAGACCGGAGCTGTGCTTTTTAAGTTGAACTACAAAAGACATTTGTAGTGAACTACAGACAATGCTATCAGCACTGATACAATAAGTAATAAACAGTTTCAGTGATTATGTTGAGCCTGTCTTTGGGCAGCACTTGTACATCGAGATTTTTGAGGCAAACACACCAATTCTCTTTTTATCTTTATTTTTTATAAACCTTGGGAACTGTGCTTATTTTAAACTTGGATGCCTGATATCTTGGAGTAACAGAGAACGTTGTCTCATTCTCCTGGAAAATGGAAACTTTAAAGATGTAGACGCTATAAAATCTTTCCTTTATGATTGTGCTGCTTTGTCACGCCCTGATGCTTTTACAGTGCCAACTTGTTTTATGTTAGAACTTTATTATTTCAGAAACTTGGTAAAGCTTAGGTAGATGAACATTTTCAACCCAAATCCAGCATCATTCTCATTGTGTTTTTGTGCTGTGTGTTTAAGCCTGTAAATTACGTGATGTGAGGAGAAACAGACATACTGCAATTATCCACAAATTAAATGAAAACAGTGTGTAACTGGTAAACAGGTTTGATGCAAATATATAATAACATTAATGTACCAGTCATCACCTCCCACATCCTGTTCAGCATCACGATGGAAATGGAACCGGCACCAGTTGTCGTTGCATGAGAGGCAGAGTACAGTTTGAACAGGTTACCAGTCAACCACTGGCTCACACAGAGACCAAACACTACACAAGATCAATTTAGAATCACCAATCACCCCGACGTGCACACTTTTGGACGTGCACACGTTTGGACTGCAGGAGGAAACCACAGTACCCAGAGAAAGCGTTTAGACACCAGGACAACATGCAAACTCCACACAGAAAAGCACTAACAGAGTTAAAAACCCCAAATATTCTTAATGTGAAAACATTCATGTTCTTATTTCTACATCCTCTTCTCCTGCTGTCAGATTTACAATCGGCCTCTCTGAGCAAAATGTCTATTAAACGTTTAACTACATGAAATGACTCAGTCCTGCAGTCTGAAGCATTTGCAGATGACCAGCTATAAAGCACGATCCTAATGTTACTGCAATACTAAAGGTTATCTCAACAATGACCGTAGATCTAAATATCTGGTCAGAAGTAAAATAAAACTGACTTGAAGTTTACACAGTGAACAGTAAAGAGGATGCCAACATTAACCAGGTGTGGTTTTATCATTTTAAACTCCATTCAGGTATCCTGGTCTATATATTTCCTTGCTTGGTGAACTATATTTCAATTAAAAGCCACAACACAGGATGAAATGAATAGTGATTAAAAATAAGGTTTTGACCAATTTTCACTGCGTTCAGGCTTGTATCCTAACTGTAGGCTTAAGTCTATTGAGCCAGGACTTATCTTTATGCAAGCTGGTGGGTTACGGACCAGGCCAGCGTTAGGATGTTCTGCACTTCTGGACGAGTTTAATGGCTCGCCATTGGAAGTTATTGTGAGAGGTACGTCTCTTCCACAGGTGCAGCAGCTCCAGCCAGAGAACACATTTCTAATAACGAAAGTCATAAACACATCAGACCTGAACACTTGCAGGGAATTTGATCTCACTAGGTTTTATTTTTCTCCCAAGATGATCCTAAATCAGCTTGACAAAGTCCAGAAAGAACAAAACAAAATCTTTAGCTGTTAATTTGAAATGCGATGCCAACATTTCTTTTTCTTTAATCAAGATCTCATTGCTACTTTAAATTAAGATGCCTAATTGAGTAAATGTTATTCAAACAAATATCTTGGACCTTTTTGTGTTAGTATCACTATAATAACAGTGCTGTTAGTTTTGGCGGCTATGTCGTGCTCTCAGGACAGTTTTCATACATAATTTTTTTGAACATATTGAAGTTGTGGATTAGATCAAGTTGATGGAAATGGCAAAACTCCAAAAAATAAAAAGCCAGAAAAAAGGATTTTCAGAACCTGAAGATGAACTAACGTGGGATTTAAACATAAACTGAGCATTTATTGATTTTGCAACAGTACACTACATTATTCCTCAAGCAACACTGTAGGTATATTATAAAATATTATTTTATTATATTTTAACGTCCTATATAGCTTGCTGGAATGCAATATGGGATGCCCCCACAGAAAATAACATACTGAACAGCCTACTTGAGCTGGATTACGTGGCCTGCCTGAACTTACTGTTACAGTTATTGATGAAGCGTTGTTGCCCTTTTATGTTCACGGACACCACCTATATGGGTTTTTTCAATGTTTATAACTCAAGTCCCCATATTGTCTCTACCAGGTTATATTTTACACCACTTTCTTTTTTTCCTAAACCTAAATGTTAGGCTTTGTGCATAAACCTAACCAAACAGAATGTGAGGATTCAAATTTAAAGGGCAGGGGAAGTATAATACGGGATTCTGCTGCAAACGTCAAGTTGAGAAGAATTCAGAGCTTCTGGAAGGTCTACTGAGTTATAATAACACAAACCACCAAATATGCATTTATTTGCTGGTTCATACAACTTGTACTGAAATAAACAGTGTCACCAAATGTATGTGTAGTTTCCCGAGACGTAAAATGGCATTATTAATCTCTGGCGACTTGGTCTGTGAAACAATTTGAGTCACCTCTGTTATATCTTATAAAAGGCAGCTCCTGCTTAACAAGAGGTTGTGCCTACAAAGCATGTACTGTAAAACCGATTAGTGCTCTGCAAACAAACTATGACACGCAAGGCGTCATAAAAAAGATGAGTCTTACTATAGATGCTTTCCCACATTTAAACGATGAAAAGTCAGACAAAGTCTTTTGGGAGGCTATAAGAAGGAATTCCCCCTAATTATATTCCCTGTGGGTAGATGGTAATTTATTCAAGTCAGCGCGTCTTATTTTCTCTTCAAGGTGTATGCATGGAATTAGCAAACAAATTTAATTGTTAATCCATCTGCTTTGAAACAACTAAGATCTTGTTCAATAAGCTCTGAGTCAGCCTGATCCAATTATGCTAGAACGGAGACATTTGTAATCATTTGCCATCACACCACCCCTGCAACCTACACAGATACATGCACAAAACCGGCTTATGCTATTTGCTCAAAAAGCATGAAACTTGCGTTTGGTGAGCAATAGGGTAACACAAACTGTTTAAAATGAAGTAGTGACCCAAGAGTATTTAAGGTCAAGGGTCTTAGGGTAAGAATTGTGAATGACATGTCCACCCTGGGGCTTTTCCTAATAACTTTTTGGGGAGAGTATGAGGCCCACTCATTTCCCAACTCCCTTTACTGACAGGTCTTTGGGGAGTGATATGCAACTATGGAAGTGTAATGAACTTGTTTTCCTTCTCTAAAGCCCCTTGCTGTCTCTTAAATCACTTGTGCAGCACATGAGCCACCATCCTCTCTCCCACAGCTGCACTTGCTCTGGAGAGTTGAAATACATAGAGTGGTGCAGATTGTAAGCAGATTCTGACCTTTTGTCCAGTCCTCTGCTGAATTATTGGCCATGTAGTGTTTGTCGTTTAATTCTGAGCTTTGTAGAGTTTAAATTATTCAAGTTGAGATGTCTTGATATTATTGACGATGGACTTAGTCCATCAATAAATTCCAGACGTGGGTTTTCTCAAACCATTACATTAAGAGTTATAAAAGATTTCCCATCAAAATGTCCCATAATGTGTTAGTAGGGTTTGTTGATAATAAACATTGTTTGGAACCACTTTTCTCTGATGGCTGCCATTTGATCCACGTGTTTCTACTTTCATGTCAAAATTTCTTTTGTTGGGTTGTCGAACATGCAGCACACAACTTTCAAACAGAGCTTGCTGGGATGTGATCATACATGAAGCACCAAACTAGTCGTAATGGTTTCATAATACAGCTTTTAATCGATGTTTCTCTGATTTGGGGAGTCAATATCTAATATTTCACAAAAATCCAACTCAATAGAAAAGTCACCACAGTGTATTTGATCTGTCAGCGGTGGTGTTCGCCACCGGCGTAAATGATGGCGTTTACCACTTCAGCTCTTCTAAAGACCTCTGTCTGTGAAAGATGTGTCATGTCCTGGAGAGAGTGCACCAGTGGGTTCGAATCAGGTCTGCTCCTGGTTAGCTGAGCAGATCTTAATCTCCGGGGTAGACCGGACCCCGCATCTGGGGTATTCAAAGAGGATTGATGGGCAGCATTCCTTGATTTTTACCCTGCCCTTCCCTGCGCCCCCTTTTCTTGATGTAATGACATTATCAATTAGGCCCCATTAATTTAGCAAAAAACAAATAAGCACCTCGGTACACCTCCCTTTAAGCATGTGGTTCTGATTTCCTGCAAGTTTGTCAGTGGCCGCTGTTTTCTTAATCCTTTGGCCAAGGTGGTGTGGCCAAGAGAGGTCATGCCTTAATCCTCCCTTCCCGTTTCCTCCTCATCCTCTGAAGGATTTCTTTTAACTTCCCCAAAGCATTGTTGCATTCTCTGCAGCAGTGTTCATATATCCAAGCATGAACCGGTTTAAAAAGTGGTACAAAAGTATGATTTTCACTGAATACAAGGATGAAAAAAGAGGTAAATTCTATATAGAGGTAAATGAATGCATAAAGGTGCATAAAGGTGCATAAAGGTGCATAAAGGTGAATATACATTAACTATGTCTATGTGTGTGTGTGTGTGTGTGTGTCTGTGTGTTTATATACGTGTGCATGCATATATACATTTATATCTGTGTATCTGTGTATATGAGAAGGGGCATGGTTAAATAAGCTTTGCTTCTCTCTACTCATTTTTGAACAGCTTGTATTGCTGTTGACATTATTATCATTATAATTTGTTCAAAATAAATATCAAAGTCACGTTTATTGTCAATTTTACCACAATTACGTTATTCTCAAACCGTCTGTGCTATACAATATATATATATATATATATATATATATATATATATATATATATATATATATATATATATATATATATATATATATATATATATATATATATATATATATATATATATATATATATATATATATATATAAAATACAGACATATATATAAAATACAGACATATAAAATATAGACACATACAGTATTCATCGAGTATTTCTGCAGATGGCAGACTTCCCTCTCAGACACAAACTTCCAGTCTCCCTAACTGAGCTATTTGTCAGGTAACCAGTGATAATTTGTCATTTAACTCCACGAGTGTACAACCATCTTTCAAGGACAGAAAAGTAACTGAACTAAAAATCCCAGAACTATGAATGAAAGTCCAAGTGAAAGCAAAAGCAAACGGTGAAATGGTTAACAAAAGTAAGTGTAAACAGTGGTGGACCACTCTGGACCTCGGCTCGGGGATATGCTTCATGTTGTTGGAGGTTTGCTGCTGGTGTCTAATGTTGTTCCATCTGGAGGATCAGAGAACGCTTCCTGTCCTTCAGAGACACCACTTGCTTTGACAAATTGGAAATCTCCAATGCCCTGGAATGAGAACGGTCCAGCACACTCAAGTGTACACTCTCCACACGCTCGCTGCACAAGTACAGGCTGAACGTTCAAGTCAAACATCTGGTTACTCTGTTTACACATTACACTGACAAACTGAGAAAGTTATAGCGTGAGGAAAAAAGCAATTAACCTATCAATATGGATGATTAGTAACAACTCACAGATGCTTATTTCAAGGTGACAACTCCAACATAAAAGTCAGGGGAGATTACTTTGGATCTAGTTAATTTGGGTCTAAGAAGAAAAGTTGTTTTGTTTCAAAACAAATTAAATCTGAACTGAATTGTTCATTGTGGTTTAAACAAAAGTGTCCTATTTTTGAAACCAGAGAATAACAGTTTCTGTTAAAAGCTGTATCCCCAGTCACAGCAAGCTGGGGGAAATACACAATCACACAAAAGTACAAACAAACAATTAAGAACATATAAACCTCCACCAAACAATTTAAAATGCATAACGTGAATTGTATGTTATTGACTTACATGGAATTAAAGTTGAGTGGAGACACACCAAAATGAGCCTGAGGAAAAGTTGAAAACCTCCCCTGTGAGCCCCGGTGTCCCAAAGGAGCAGTTCATACGTTAATACTCGACCCCTGCAGGAAATTGGGTCTTTACCCCCCTATATCTCTGTAAAACATATTCCACTGCAACAAAAGAGACCCGATTTTTTATACTAATAATGAGGTTAAGAAGACTGACGCTCGTAGATTAGACCACAACGCCTGCATGGCTGCGCAGAGATGAAAAGTGTTGAACCTCCTTCTATTTCTGGCTATGAAATAAGCAAGAAAAAGAAAACACGTTACTGATTATAGAGTTATGGCTGCTAAAATCCCAATGATCTTTAATCGAGAGTGTTTGACTCTGGTTTCAAACTTCAAGATACTAATATAAACAAATCAATTTTTAACAAAAAATAATAATTTAAGTATCAGTCAAACTGATTTGATCGCTCTGGTCTGATTACTTAAGTAGATTTTGGTGTTTAAAGTCGTTTCCGTGCTCGTGCGTAGAATTGATAATATCAATAAAAAAAAGAAATTAGCAATTTTATTTCTCCATATGAATGTTCACCCTGCTATGGGAGTACTTTGCAATCTTCAATCAAGTGCATATTTTATTTTAAAACAAGAACAGGCTTGTTTTATGTCCAAAAGTCCCAACCAGCACTGATTCCACCTCTCTCTCATGGCTCGGTTTGGTTCAGTTTCTTCTACTTTTTTCTAAGATCATTTTTCGTTCACCCAGCTGAGGTGATAATTTGCTAACATGAACCACACAAATCAGTTATTTGTTAAAATATCACAATCATCTGACCTTGAACAGGCCCTAAGATTAAAAGCAAAAACTCAAATGAAAAGGAGGACATGACATTTGAGACATGTCTCCCCGTTTTTTTTAATGAAATCAAAGTTACGAAAACCCTTCTACAAGAATTAAAAGGGCAAGTTTCAAAAAGGTGCTGCTAATCAATACACATGATTGCTTGATCATCAGTGAGTGTAAGCGCTTCTATAAAAGCAGAGGCTTTGGCAGTTTGCTGCCGTGGAGGAATCAAGTGTGTGTCCACATAATGCCAAGCAGGAAAGACATAAGTAATGATATAAGAGAAGCAATTATTGCTGGCCATCGATCTGGGAAGGGTTTTAAGACTATTTCTAAACAATGTAAATTGTGTTATTCTACTGTAAGAAAGATTATTCACAAGAGGAAAACATTTAAGAGACTGTCAATTTTCTCAGGAGTGGAAATCCCAGTCCTACTAGTACGTCTGAGATATGGAGTTATTTATTTATAATACACCACACCGTTTATTTAAAACCAAAGACAGCACAACTGAAACACAGAAACACAAGTGTTTCATGTTTCAACCACAGTGGTGGTGCAGTGATGATTTGAACATGTTTTGAAACCAGTTATTCTGGAGTTGAAGTTAAGGCCATCTGACCAACAGTTAAATGTGGCCAAAGCTGAGTCATGCAGCACAACAGTCCCGAGACCGAGCAGAGTGACTGAAAAAGAAAAGAATCAAAGTGCTTCAATGACCCGGTCAGACTCCCGGCCCCAAACTGATGCATATAAACCTCAATGAACTGAAGCAATTTATAAAGAAAAGTGAGCAAAAATCCTATTTTGAATGCTTCAACAGGGTCTTCATTTGTGGAGTAGGCTTTTGTTTTCACACAAGTCCGCATTTTGGCTTCGTTTTGTTGAATAAAACCAGTCCCATTGTTGTTCATCTGGCCTTTTATTTATCTGCTTATGAGACATAAACACTGAGAACATTACTATCCTCTTGGGCTCATCCATCCATCCATTATCTATACCCGCTTTATCCGTTTCCGGGTCACGGGGGTCTGTCGGAGCCTATCCTGACGCATATCAGGCGAAAGGCAGGGATACACCCTGGACAGGTCGCCAGTCTATCCAGGGCCACATACAAACAACCAATCACACTCACATTCACACCTAGGGAGAATTTAGGAAGATCAATTAACCTACCCTGCATGTTTTTGGACTGTGGGAGGAAGCCGGAGTACCCGGAGGAACCCACGCAAGCACGGGGAGAACATGCAAACTCCACACAGAAAGACCCACCGGGCCGGGAATTGAACCGGGAACCTTCTTGCTGTGAGGCAACAGTGCTAACCACTAAGCCACCGTGCTGCCTCTTGGGCTCATCTATACATGAATCACTCTTTGTAATCAGCCGGAAAGGTAAACTATTTAAAACCGTTTGAACATTCGTCATCCAGGTAACGTCCAGAAAACAGCTGTTTGCATGTGAAAATGACCGTTCTAATGAACAGTTTCAGCAGAATGCTAAGATGATTATAATGACTTCTACTGCAGGCACCATCAAATAGTAATCCACCTGTTTATGAGTCAGTGCGTCTGCATTAGCTCTAAGGCGCTGTTATTTTCTTTCTTGCAGTAAATCTTCCATCTGAACGGTCTCACACCACCTTTCCTAAGACCACACGGGCAGTTCTCCGTACCACTTCAGTACTCATAACTCATTTTATTGTTTCCAAACCCCACTTTTCAAAAGCAGTGGCATGTACAACTGAAATTTTACTCATCCTTCAAAAATCATCCAGGGATGCGGAAGGTTAAAGAGTTTATCGGCTTGTAGATTAAATTAAACAGCAGTGATTTTGGTTATGACAAAATCTTAAGTTAAACTGCTGTGTTTTCTTGATAGCAGAGAATGTGCTGGTTATGTGATTGCTTTCCCTGCCTATCCTATTTACTTTAAACTGAAGGGAACAAATCTCCAGCTTCTCCTCCTGGTTGCCACACAGTAATTCCTGAAGAGAAATCAAGGACCTTGAAGCGTGTTAATGCTCACATATTGAAGTCTTACAGCACGGTTAAGATACAGTACCTGTGAGGAAGCACAGATAAGAAGCCGAGGACAGTGATGCAAAGTTTCTGGGCAGCATGTTTGTGTAATATTGGATCTAAACACTTCAAAGTTGGCGTAACTCATCTCCACCTGACTTGCGCTAAGCCAATCAGTAATGTACATATTTATCCCAGAATCAGCTCTGGATTAGTGGTTTTCTGGACAGCACTTTAAAGATTTTAATCTCTAAAGGTTAAAAAAAACAGTTTGATATATACATCCTTTTTAAGGCTAATTGCCTGGCTTTTAAGCGAATTGCTTTTGTCTCAAAAAAATAAATTTAAAAGAAAATGCAAGAATAAAATGAAATGCTGGTCGTATTGTTTCTTTTTACCCTCCTAAAAAATGCATTAATACAATTTTTGGAATAAATTTTTTAAAAACAGACATGTAGGATAAAGAATTATGGTTAATTTTATGGAATATGGCTTCAAAAGATCAGTTTAACTGCATAGACCGCCAACATTGTTGTCCTGACAGAAGCAGAGTCGAGCTGCGCTCAAGCTTTAACATTGATTATGGAGACATAAGAAGATAGATATTATTAATTCAAATAAACTCCTAAGCAGTTGGACTGCTACAGTCGTTTTTCTATAGCAAATTGTGATTGAAAACTAAACGTTTGAGGCGGAATTAACCTTACAAAATAGTTTTGGAGTTGTTTTTTATGGTCTACAATCCCAAAACTGCTGCAAATGTTACGTCAATTAGACCAATGCCTCAAGTCTGTGGGCTTGTTAACTAACAGGGTGAACTTTAAGTCAGTTTAAAGCACATTCAGAGATTTGCGTAGAAATATAATATGTATTTGGAAATAAATGTTGTATACTTGTGGCAGTGCAGGACTAAACTGTGGGTTTACAAAGTGTTTCATTTTGTGTTAAGTTTTTTTTTTTCAGTTGCAAGACAGAAACTATGGCTAAATGAGCTTTTATTTGAACCAACCGGTATTTTAAAAAAAGCTTTTTAAAAACGGCTGAAGAGTATAAACATTTTAGCATCTGTCTTACAAACACGTCACCTTGAATTTCCTTGAATTATTTCGGTTGAATAAGTTAACTGTAGTAAAGTGGCAAGAATATCTTGTTTCTTGTCTTAACCCACAAGAACCCAGACCCATTACTACAATATATGGGGTTTATAATACAGGGGAAGTGGAAGGAACTTTCCGGGACATTTTAAGGCAGTGTGACACCTGTGTCACGATGTGTCTTTATGGGTTATTTCAGATCTGAGATGTTTGGTTGCCGTGGTTTCAACTCTTCATTTAAACTAAGTGTGACACCAACAATCATCACCCTCAGAAGGACCCTCAGAACAGAGATTACGCCTGAATGTTTCACGATTAACTTGTTTAATCAGCTGTGGTTACGCCGACACGTTTTTCTGCGCTGTAGCAAATTTAGAAGATTATTTATTACTGTTGTATGTAAACTTTAATTAAAAAGCTACAAAAAATGCAAAGTATAATGGCAAAGTCTCGTCAAACATTCCCACATGGGACTCAGAGGTCAACAAACATGAAAACATAAAATCATAACTTCAACCTTCGTGTTGTGGGTGAAGGTTCTGCGCGTTGCTGCTACTCCACCTCTCCAAACGCTCCCTCACAAGCAGCTTCCTCTGTGCCACTGCAAACAGATTCTTCTGTGGATTAATGAGGCTAACTCACTTTAGAGATATTTATTACACAGGGTTCTCTAAGAAAATCTAGGAAATGTTTCAATATATGAAAACACACGTATGTTGATGGGTCAAATCATGTTAAACTCATTATCCACCATGAAAACCAGCAACTGCTTTGCTGTTCTAAGGAGACACGTTTACTGGAAGCTACTATCAAACATATAAATAATCTCAACAGTTTAAGTATGCTGGTGGTAGTAAAAGCACTCCAAACATTTTTATCATCATCTGACCTGTAAATACGAGCAGTATCATTCATTTTCGCATCGCTGACATAATAAAGCATCAACATCCTTTCCTCTCGCTCCTGCATAAGCACAGCTGCATGCATGTATTAGCTCGGGGATAAGAAAGAATGGAATTTTTACTCTGATTTATACGAGAGACCTGGTTTTGACCCAGTCCTGCCGCTGAAAACTTACCATCACCCCATTCTGTTATCAGTGAGTGCTTGAAAGTGACCAACTATTCACGCCACGTTTGGGTCATTGTGGGCAGGTTGGGCATTTAAAAAGTGAAGTTCTTAGTCGGGTGGGTGAGCAAATATGTCATTAAATACACTTGTAGCTTCATTTATTTTGTCCAAGAAGAATGGCCAGAGAAGACGTGAATATACGAAAGTTTTCCTGATGGAGCAGCGAGAATAGCTGAAGTTGATGAGGATGCAGAGAAAGTGAAGAGTGCAGCTGCTCCTTCCTCTTTTATCTCTGAAAGAGCTATGGTAAAACCCTTTCAATGAGCACTTGTACAATGTCTGCTGGTGAGCTGTTGTTAGATAAGCAGAAAGGAAATCTAGAAATAAATAAAATGGATTACGGCCTCTGAAAGCTTCGTCTCTGCCTCACAGCCTACTGGGTAGCTCTCCTGTCTGCATGATAATGCTTTTGTCAAGCCTTGTGACCCAGATGGTTAAAAGCGGGAAATTACGTCATTTGCAAATGTGCTTTTATTCCGCGATAGAGTATAATTGTACAAATGAAATCAGATTATCGCTCAAGACCTCCACAAACTACTATGCAACCTTACATAGGTGGGGCAAGAGGGGGGTATTGGAAGAAAGAGATAATTTACCCCCCCCCCTCAACCAAAAAAAAAGGAAAAAAAATAACATGGCGTAGAAGCGTGTACTCAACCTTGGGCTCAGGTTATTTTAAGGAAAACCAATCTTTGATCAGCCAAGCTGAAATGGCTAAGATAAGTGGGAGCTACATCTCGCGGCAGGACTGCGCACCAGTCTGATATTGCTATTTCCTCCCCAGTTTCTCAAGAGCGGTAAATAGCTGCTGCCTCCCCCACCCGCCCCGCCCCCCAACCCCCCACTCACCACACCTCCTCCCCTCCCCCTTATCTACTCTCCACTTTCTTCTGGAGATCTCTGTCACTTTAATCCACAGAGTCTGCCGCTGGTTAACAAGGAAATCCTGTGTCAATTATCACCAACCACTTCCTGCTGGGAGAGCAGCAGGGAATCAAAGGGGCCTGAGAGTCTTTCACACCAGAGAGGAGCAGTGGGCCTAATTAAATGGCCCTTGTGTCCTGCTGGCTGCCGGTGGCCGGGTGACAGATAGCCCAGCCCGACGATAACCTCCTTCAGCTGATGATTGTTTTGATAGGGAAGCTAGTTGGCACTTTGGGTGCCCTGAGGTTGGCAGATTGCTATCCAGGAGTCCAAATTGACTCTCATCCAAGAAACAAAGGTTTATGGAGCGAAATGATGGACGTGAACATGTAATCATAATACAACGTGGTTTTACCTCACGTAACATACTCGCGCTGAAATAAGATCCAAGTTTTTACAGCTTGATGGTACGTGCAGTTTAACGGCAAGTCGACATAAAGCTCTCACCAAAAAATGTGTCTCCTAAACTGCAAGTCAAACAAAACACACATTAAAATTCTGCTTTCATAGCTCTGGCAATGTGAGCCCACGATCCATCATTTTCACAGTAGTGGGTGAAGCATGCATATTAAGATTTGACATGCTGCATTTTATCACAATTTTCAAAACCCAGTGTTTGGGGACAAAAAGGAAACTCACTTGAAGCGGAAATATGCTACGCTCTAAGTGACAACTCCTAGACCAATTTCAGGTGGAGCTCTGTGGAAGCACAGCAGAAGGTTCAAACTGCAAATATCAACTTTAAGCATCATATGGGGTCAGTAAATCACCATCCTGCCTGCCTTGTAGTTGTCGTTTCACTCTTAACTCTCGTTTACAGGTATCTTGTGTCGCCTGCATAATGTCAGATTAAGCTATCACCCACTGTCACTGGTAAAAGTAACCAGATTTTTTTCTTCATTACAAAGTTAACTTGTAAAAATTCACTGGAATTATCATCTCAAGAAGCGCCTGTAAGAAGTATATCCCCCAGGGATTGGTTGTGGATCGTGTAAGATTGTTACAAAAGGTGATTTGTAGGAAGTGAAATGAATGTGTGCAAAAGAAAAAAAGAAGTGTGCAGAGCTGCACATCCAACAAAGTCAAGCTTTGCACTGACACAGGTTTGATGCGGAGCCACAATTTCATATTGCAACTAAAATTAAGAAACGAGAGCCTACTGCTGGATGAAGTTCCTCACAGTGTCCTCTCCGGTGCCTCTCCCAGACTCCACTCCTGTGTGAGAAAACCTAAACCCCCCCATGCCTTGTCCACCTTTAAATTTTCATATGGAGGAAAGAGGCTGCAGAAAAACCAATTTACTAACTGAGCGACATCATCTGTTTGGCCGTTTATCTCTGACACACCACCCCTCAGTCCAGTGTTGACAGTACATGATATTCCATTAATCTGCCTAATGAAAATTTAACCAGTGTTATAAACAAATAATTGGCCATTATCCTCTCAAAGATCCCGAATAAATTACTTGGGCGTTTTTCATGCTTCTGAAAGAAGAAGAAACTGGCCCCTCCTGATTGATGTTGGAATAAATGCGAGGCCGGCTCCGACACTGCGAGTGGGTCTCGGCTAAGCCTGTGATTGACTTAATGAGAGTCTTTGGGGTGAGTAAATGTTCCAAATTGCTCAGTCATTAGCTTTTGCTCGGCTGTCTGAAGATACCCCCGGATCTGCAGCGCGGGTCTCTCCTCTTGTACCATTCCGCCTGCAATTACATTTTCATTTAGAGCAAACCTCTGAAGTCCGATAGGCAGGCCCCTTTTCATTATGCTGGCCTCCTTTTTCTTTTTTATCTAAATGGTGTGAAATGTCTCTTCATTTAGACCAATTAAAGTTGAAAAAGACGGCGCTGTAATGAATTATCATACAAATTATTTACTTAATGCCACAATCTCTCTCCCTCTCTCCCTCTCCTCCTTTCTCATCCTCCTCTCTCTGGCACCGGGGATGCAGAGAGTCAGGCAGATAGGACATATGGTGCAAAAGAAGACGTGGCGGGAGTCCACAATGGATCTGCTTTGAAAGTGAAGCTTCTCTCACAACGATACGCATTTTGCCGAGGTTATGCCTCTCTGTAGCATTGATCTGTGTCTTGCATGGACTGAGCTCCACATGCAGATGGTCTGCACTCACGCAAGAGGACGGGGGACTCAACATGTGAACAAAAGGGAATAGTATGTCGTCAGTAAAGCTCATTTCAGATATTTCATTTCAAGTGATGTATAAGCTCTTCTTAATTAAGAACAAGCTTATGGTTTCAAATTAACTCATTTAATTGAGGGGACTGGTTCTTGTCTGCAAGACGGTGTGGAGAATGTCTCCTTCCGGAGGCTGTTGGCTGACACATAAACACTGGAAGTGTTCACAACTATCACAGCAGCCCCATCCATACCTCTGGGACTGTCTCTCTCTCTCTCTCTCCTCAATAAGACACCGACTGCCAAGTCTTCCTCCATTAGCTTTTCACAAGCAGAACAGCTATTCAGCTCATATTCTCCTGCCATCATTCATGTTAGCAGCCAAAGCATCATAATACGGTTGTTTCTCACCAGACAACATAATAGGGCGAGAAATGAAACGATACATTTTCACTCAGTGTTTTATTTCTTCCTTTTAATGCCTGGATATTCACAGGCTGATCGTTCTGAGAAAAGCTGGTGGAGCTAAAGTGACTTGTCGCCATGGAGACGGGAGCTACTACTTCATGCCAGAGCAGTTCTACTGAAGCCCTGAAATAAGGGGGCAACAAAAAAAAAATTAAAAAGTGTGTGTGTGTGTGTGTGTGTTGGGGGGGCGTGCGTGTGTGTTGGATGAGAGGACCCACCCTGACCCAAAGTGGAAGTAAACATTTGTCACAGGGGGCAAAAATAAATCAATATATTTAGAAGAAAGACTAAATTAAAGTACGATCAAGTGCCCCTGAGACACACACACATACAAATAATCTAACATCTATGAGGGAAAAACAAACTTAAGAGGGGTTAGTTTCTTTCAAACTGCTACTAACTCACCAGGCAATAATCTTAAGTACTCCTCGATTTTCACTAATTGGTATGAAATCACCCACAGCGCTTAGAGTGCAGCTACTGCTTTGGTTTGCTGCATCTGTTCTACATCAGGGTCGATTCTCTCTGACAGCCTGGATATACAAATATGAAATTACTGCACGGATCGCCCACCTTTGAGCTTAAGTCACAGGTACAAAAGGGGGAATGGATTTTCACCAGAACATGTTTTCTGTTGCGTTTGGCTTTCTTATCAGCAGTAAAGAATACAAGTGCTATTTGCTGTCATTATCAAGAAACACATAAAAGCTGCAGATATCCTCTAATTCAAAGAAAAACCATTGAAAATATTATCACATAAAATGATTTAAACACAGTGACAGGATTGCTGCTTGGCGTCTCAGACAAGCAGTTAAAGGTGGAGGAGTGACAGAATGTCACAGTATTTCCAGATATGTTTATAATATATGAAATATCTTGCCTTAAAGCAGAAAACAAGTGATTAGGAAAGCAATAAATAACTGCTGTGAGAGGATACTAAGGAGACTGATGTCAAAACCAGCGCACTTAAATGAGTCCATAAATGGCTTAAGATGGCTATTCATCTTTCAAACACACAGTAAAAATACCAAAACACTCATTATATGGTGCATGCAGTTTAATGCATGCTTATTTCTGCTCATTAACCTAATACTTCCATTAGCAGAGGTAACTCATTGCTGCGCAACTTACATGCAAGGTAGCCAATTGTAGTTGCTGCATGTCTGTTTTCACGTGCAACTCGCAGCTCTAGTTAAAATGTACATAAAATCCCGACAGGTTAATCCCCAAGTGCTTATAGTAAGTGGGTGTATCTTCAGTTCCGCTGCACCTCGCTGAACAAATGTGATGACTTCAAGTTAAATAGCCAACTGTCACAGGACGTTTTAGTCTCATAGCGGTGTCATATGTTGTGTTAAGCAGTTTGGTGACATGAGGGGAATTTCTTCCCAAACCTGCAGGCTAGCATTACCTCCCTGTTACTTTAACACAAAGGCAACTGTTTCGACAGTATTAATGGGCAAGCTTCACCTAAAAAAAAATTAATTTTAAAACTATGAATACAGTCCTGAATGGGAGAGGGTAAAACTATTAATTAAAAGTGGAACAGGTTCTTATTTTAGTGGAAAGTAGAGAAATTATGAGCCTTTGTCAAGGAAGGCCCAGGAGCAAAGCTTTCATTAGCCTACATGCATGGCAAAAGCAATTCATCAACTGTAATTTTGGCTCAATGGGCGAAAAAAAAAAAAAAAGAAAAAAAAAAAGAGGGATCAACCTCAGCATGCTATTTATGGAGATTTACGGAAGTCTGGGAAATGCTAATGTGATTAACATTTATCTACAACATGTTTCGAAATGGCCCTCATGTCCACATTTTGCCTTTAAGATTAAGTTATTGCACTTGCTCGAGAAAAAAAAAAAGAAGAAAAAAATTAGAGATTGATACAGAATCTGCTTTGCAGTGCAAGAGCGCACAATGATGATTTCTTTCTTTTTTTTTTGGGAGAGTGAATTCTCTGTCACATTAGCAGAGGATTTCTCTTCCCCCTCGATTCCCTCCCCTCTCTCTAAATATCTCTCTTTATGTGTGTCTGTCCCCAGATGAAGGCGCGGCGAGTAGAGCGGCGCTTTTGTCCTACCGGAGTGTCTCTCTCGAAAATGTGAACTGTTCCATGGATTAGCTGAGCAGAGATTTATTTAATGCATCCTCATAGAGTATTGTTGAAATCTATTTTGGGATATGGAGCTTGCCAAGCTCTAAGCCTGGTAATATATGCCTGCTACAGTTTAAGAGAGAGGGTTCACAGACCCACTTTATGCTGGGATCATATGGATCATACAGTCATTGAATATGAAAATATTTGAGGGCTGGTTGCACATTTATTGTTTTGTCTCAGGGACCACAAAGGCTTGTTTCCATGCCCTTCCTCCTGTGTCTTGTTTGCGTGGCCTGTTTAAATATTTGATGTCCTCGAGAATGGTTCTGATACTCAACAGATAAGATACTGCACATGCATATGCCATGAGAGGCCCCTATTTAAGATACCGGCTTAAGGTTTCTGAGAGGCCAACAAAGCCAAGGATGGAAAACACTGCAGTACATTTGCATTTAAGCTGTGGATTTAGGAACAGCAAGAGCAGAATGAATACTAATAACATATCGAATTGAAAATGCAAAGTATTTACATTAGAATTTATTCAACCCCAACGCCTAATAAAACATTTTACAAAGACACATTTTTATTTAGCAATGATGGCATGAGTACATTTCACAAAGCACTTCCCGAGCCTTTAAGAAATCTATAACTTTTATACTTAGCAGAAATGTAAACTGCACTTGTCTTCTGATCAGTTTGAGTCCTCCAGACTCCGACTACAGTTCCCAGCATGCCTCGGGGGAGGGATAAGGTTTGGACCGGTTCTCCTCGCAGTGAATGTGACACAAAAGAGGAAAGCCGGGGGGTGTGCAGGAGTAAGGGAGAGGGAGCCGGACAAAAGAGAAGACATGGGCTTTGCACGGAGGACATGATAAAGCCAGGAGCATTATCGTCAGTGTGAAAGACGGGGGCCATACTTCAAACGGGATTTTCTCTCCATGACAGGATACTCAGCTGACGCAGAGCAAATAGCTCTCTGTAGCAGTATATGGCTCCGGGGCTTCCAGGGCCTCTTTGTAAATTCAACAAACCACAATACAATGATAGGATCTCATACAGAGAAACATTAATGTTTGATCCCAATACAGATAGGAACATACAGTATCTGTTAGAGTAGGAGAAACTGGAAATTCACAGGAGAGAAGGTTAAAAATAATTTACAGCTTGTAATGTGTTGATATTTAGAAAGACTTTTGAAATGAAAACACAAATATAGCCCTGCCTCACATGAACACATTTAATGGATGTATTTGTGGAGTTTGTCACGATGAGGGAAGGGTTTTACGTTTTCTTCTGAAGCATATGACTGACATGATGCCAGTATGTCACCTTGTATTTATTATTAATTTAAGAGGAGGCATTTCGTGTTTTTATCCGTAACTTTTAACTGAACACAACAAACACAGAGAAAGTCCACTTAAAAGTCCTCGGGTGGCACTGGGTCACCGACCATCTTCCCCCCTCCTCCACCTTCTTATGTGGTGTTTTTAAACGTAGTAAACAGTATCACATTTTGGATCGTTTCACGTGTGCAAAACGAAGTCATGTGCTGGCTCTAGAAGCGTTTAGTCACTTGAATGCAGTATTGGCAACTGATGCCTTTATTTAACCACGACAGTGGAGGCACTGAGCTTTGCAAATATGACTCTTGCAAGGAAGCCACAGGGTTCAATCAATTAGTCTGTGATTATTATTACTTCTGTTGTTATTACTAGTCCCAGCAGTCGGGCTGTTATGGTAACCCAAAACGCAGTCCACACTGCTAATCCCTGCCCCTTCTCTAACCTTAACCTTTACTCTCTTAATCAACATCATATTCTGAGCAAGTGGGCAAAATATTTACATGTTATCGCTTGCAGCATTCAGTGAGAATTTGCTTTCACTCTGGGAATTCTCATCTGGAGATGTTTGCATGCTTGTATACATTGCTGTGCAAGCATGTATGTGTGTGTGTGTGTGTGTGTGTGTGTGTGTGTGTGTGTGTGTGTGTGCGTGCGTGTGTGTGTGTGTGTGTGTGTGTGTGTGTGTGTGTGTGTGTGTGGAGCAAGCGCATGAGTGAAAGTGTGTGTATTATTCTGTCCAGGCTTCACTGTTGGCTTTTAATCTTTTGTCTTAGTTGAAAGTCACAATGACATTAAGGTCCCAATAAATTAGAGGAAGAAAGGCTGCTATTGTAGATGGGCTATTGTGGGTGGCGTATTTCTGACTTTATATAGCTCTGCCATGCACATTATGGTGCTACTAACAAATATGAGTAGGCCTGGCCTTAGAAGTTTGTTATAAAATAGAAGTTAATAAAGACAAAAAGACAGTAGTGCTGCAACCACAACTAGACAAGTTTATATCCCAGACTGGTGGAAAAGCTCCTATTTTATTTTGTTCAATATTCATCCCATCTGTCCTCAATTCTGAAAAAAATTACTACTGAGAAGTTTGATCCAACAGCAAATAGAAACTGGACAGCAAGATAAAGGAAAAAGCACGAAAAAACCGAAGCAAGCAAACATCACAGCGAGACAAAGATATTTCCTATGCAAAGCTTGCACACAATGTCATGTGTGATAGCGGCGAATCCCGTCCAAGTCACACGCAGGGGGGTTGGTGAGGAGACAGAAACGAGGTCGGCTGCCTGCGTCTTCCAATGATTCCCCCCTCTTAGCTTTGATTCTGCTGATCCACTATCTCGCCATATAGCAAGGGACACAAAGCAGATTTCAGCTTTGGGCTAATCTCATTAAGAAACTCTAACCACCCCTATGAGTAGTGTGTGTGTGTATTTGGGGGGGGGCAACTCATTCTGCACTATGCCAGAGCCAAGGCTCAGGGAGGCAGGTGTAATGTTACATAATTAGCCTCTAAACGGTAAAAAGGAGATTATTGCAAATGGCCTACTAGCCAGCACATGCAGTGGACCTGGTCCCCGAAGACCCGGCAGTCTGGTGAAGCTGAAAACATCCCAGGGGGATCAATGTGTTAAAAAGGAAAAACAAGTTATTTGCCGTAAGTGTGTGGTACTTGGTGGACAGGACCCCTGTAATTTGGTCCACTTTAAGAAGTGAACATGAGTGTAATTGTGGTGTAAGTAGCAGATAACAGGTTTAAGGCCATGCTCAATACTGTAGGAGCACAGCAGGAACCCGAATTGGCACGTGGCCTAAATTTCCTTCATCTTTCTTAACGAATGGAGGTAATAATCTTAAGCACATAATATACAGTATGTGTGAGGGGAACCTAAGTCCGAGTTTGTGCTTCTGCGGAGAGCTCTTGCCGGCCACCAGCAGTGCATCTGCAACTGCACCCTGTGCAGAAACGGATAACTGGAGGATTGATAGGGACGGGGCCGATCCGCTGAGCTCACACGTAGTCACTCAAAAGCTCAGGACTGAACTACCATGTCAGATTGTTGCCATATGTGGCACGGCGCACCACTCTGCCAGTGACAGTGATCAACTACTACCATTCACCACAACCATCCAACAAACATTACTGTCAAAGTTCAAACACAGAACGGGCCCAAATGAAGGATTTCTGTACCACATCTCGGTACAATGTCCCATATTGTCCAGCATGCATGCTAATTAGAGAAACAGATGATCTGAAAGGATCTCTGGGCAGAGCCGGTTAGGACAAAGAAAGGGTGGCGGCACTCCTTTGTTGCGTCCTCAGGCACACTGAAGCATCGGCTCGTTGTTACATAAAGTTGTATAACAAATGAGCCTGGGCTCTTTGAACTGGCTGACCACACAGGCCTGGAAGAGTCACTAGGAGCCGAACATGTGGCAGCAATAACATGGACCCGCCCTCCGCGAGACATGTGGGATACACCGCATTCCTGAGGAGCTCGTTAAAGCTCGAAAACAAATCCAACAAACACTGTCCCCGTCTCAAAAGAGGACCGTGAAATACGAAGGACAGGTCTGCCACTAGTTCTGTCTGTTAACCTCTTTTAAATAACTCGACTGTTCTGGTCTGTTCTACACAACAACAACAAAAATCACACATATAACTTTAGTTTATGATCGAGTCCCTTTGCGCATCTTCTCATTAAATTAAACAATCGGTGCAAGTGACAGCTGATTTTTCAGACATGCTTTAAAGACAGTGACTTTTACTGTGGGTTTTATTAAGTGTACAGATGTGGTTTAGTGTTTAAACCTGTCATTGAATTTGGCTTATTTATAATACTGTTTGTTTTCACCAGTCTGCCCAGTTAAGCTATAAGCTGTCTGTTTAACTTGGCTATAAACAGACTGATGCTGACTGTTTGAACTCTTCCACATACATTCACATGAGCAAAGGCTCTGTTTGATTTTTTTTTTTTTTAACTGTTATTGTAAAATGTGACACGATATTCAGTTTGTGTACACGACTTCACGACATGAGGCAGTGCATTATGAGGATCCCAGAGTGTTTTCACTTAAGATTGATAAAACTCAGTAAAATCAAATGCCCACCGGGGAGGCAGTCTCCGCTCTGTAGCAGACATCTGGCATGATTATTTTCAGCTCTTCAGCTAATCCTCTCTAAATGTAAACTGAAGAAAAATGTGCCAAATGGCTTGAGAGCAAGACTGAATTTTGGACTTGTGGAAGATTTAAATGAGTTTTATAGAAATGTTAGAGGCATTATTGGAAAACACAGTGAGACAATTGTAATTAGTTTTCAGCCTGTCACATTTATAATCATTATCCCACTTTTTAGACATGCCAATTTTTGACTCCTGTTAACCACTGCAGCTGTGAAGAAGCCACATAACATAGAGCAGGTTTTTTTTTTTTTTTCATGTTTTGATGTGCTTTCATCTGTGTTGCTGGGCGTTAGATGTTTGATATGTAGTGCTGTGACTGGAAATGCTCGAGTCGTGTGCACGCCATTCAGAGGTGGCCCAGTAAGAGCTAATCTACTTGTCAGGGTTGACTGCCAAGCATATCAGCCCACACACTTCACAATATGACTTTATTCATACATTGGATCTGGGACATTAACTGTCTCTGCCCACCAGAACACAACACTTCCGCCTACCGCTCCCAATCAAAGAAACCTACATTATAAGCCACAGCACGTGATGCAGAAATACCGATCCACATCCTTTACACCTCTCATCGACAACCCCCATCACCTTAAGACTATAACTTGAGCCTTCCTGAGACACACGGCTGACTAAGAGCTTCATTTAAACAGCACCGCTTTTGTTTTGTGCATATTTATGTGTGTGTAAAGAATCAACTCTGATTCGGGCGCATTTTGTTGTTTCCATTCAGTGGCCGTCAGGAAAACTATCAGCAGGAAGCTTGGGTAAATCTGTAGTTGACAATAAATCATTTCTCATGCAGCAACATTTGAAAGAAGAAGGCTGTAGGGCCTATCGGGATTACAGTGGCTGTGTCATTAAAGACTTCTCAGATAGTTACAACCACAGCAAGAACAAAAGACTGAAAAACACACATGTTTTGTGATCGTTAAAAAACTAAAAAGAGAACGAATATCATGGTGACCCTGACAAATGTGGTGATCTCTTCCAGGCAGATAAGCAGGAATCCTCTCAAAAAGAAAAATTACATGTCATGTAGATGCATTTGATCAGGCTTAAAGCAGTTTATATTATAATAAAAATGGTTGGCATGGTTTATTGAGTTTGAATAATGAGTCCTCGTGGGCATTTCATAAATCTCTGACAGGGCGGTGACCTCAGCCGCTGACACGTCATAAATCCTTATCAACGAAATTGGAACATCAAAACGCACATAGCATAGCAAATATGTCTAATGTGAGTGCTTCAGTTAAAGAAAGTGCAGGTCAGATAAGCAGGGTTCACGAATGCACTCAGACCAACCTGTTGAGCAATTATTAAAAAGTAATAACTCCTTGATAAAGAAGAAAGGATACATCTGCAGCTGATTAAAGCCTCACAAATTTACAATGAGGTGGAGGAAGGATGTCAAGTTTCCACGCTAATTTAATACACGGTCTTCCTGACCCGTCTGTTATGAGAGGGATTCTTTTGCAAAGCATATTGTAATGATATATTTCTTTTAGTTCTACGCCATAAACCTGAAAAGCTGTCACAGATATAGATATTGCCAAATGCGTGATAGATGGTCCAAGTGTAGTGATGCAAATTGAAAACAAAAACAAATCCAAAAGTTCACACAAGCGAGCTATTCAAATAAACCAATAAATAAATAAATGAGTGTACAAATGTGTCAGCCTCAGGGCAAAGAGAGCATCTTGCTGCCAAGTCACAATCTCAGCTTGCAGTGCTCCACAAGGGGCAGTGTGCTGCGCCTGCAGGAGAAGGGCTGCGGCGCTGCTTCACCTTGATTTACTGCAGGAGGGGCTCGCAGGAGTCACCTCAGGTTATCGGGAGTTTGAATTTCTCCAACCACATGGCTTTTAGGAGCAAGTCGCACAAAACAAAACAGTCAGGTAAAACTGTTTCACTTGACACTGTTGCGATTTCTACGTCACGCTGTGCATGAAAGGATCCAAACAGTGTTTCCACGCTGACGTTTAAAGGTAATTTGCGTGTTCATTAATGCGAGCTGCTGAGAAGGGCACACCGTTATAACATTAACAGGAAACTGGAGCAAGAGTCCATTAATTCCAAATGGCAAACTATTAATTTTCAAAATTCCGTGTAAATGGAGTGAGAGCATTGGTGAGTATTTTATTTGACCAATTAACAGGTTCTTGGAGAAAAGGTTTTATTCAAATGAACACATGCCTGGCTCCCATTTTTAATTCCACAGATTAGATTGTTTCATATATATATATATATATATATATATATATATATATATATATATATATATATATATATATATATATATATATATATATATATATATATATATATGACCAACACAAGGCTCTACACAAAGTTGTAAAGGAGCAGAATCTGAGCACACAACTTAAATCCCTTTCAATCTTAGTACAAAATTGATGGTGATGAAAAAAATAAAAAAATGAACCTGAGACACAAGACAGACACGTGTCTCCAGATTAGTGTCCTGAATGGAGGCTCGTGAGGGCGCTTGTCGCTCGCCTCACATTGTGCCTCAGCCTCCATCTCAAACTAATGCGGAAAAGACACTGAGATCACACTGGGCTGTTGAGCACAAACAGGACAAATAAGGCTGTAGTTCACCTCGCTGCAGTGTGTCTATAAATGTCATTTATTCAGGAACAAAACAGCTAAGCCAGCTCTTTGAAGGAATCACTGCTCCAGCACAGTATATGTTGTGTGTGTGTTTTTTTCCCCAACAGTGTCACGTTTAGGCTCTAATATTCTCTGGGAAAATGATTATATTTGTTGACTAACAGCAAGGATAAAACTCTTAAATATTCTGAATTTTTAATCTGGTTTAATATTTCCACCCGTTTTATGCAAATTACAGTCTATTAACATAATCTCATTTGAGAATACATCCTTTTAAAGTAAAAGATTATACCCTATTTTTTAAGCACATATAAATCAAATGTTTTATTGAAATGGTAATGTTTTAAAGTCTGTGTGCTCTGCAGAAGAAGTGCATTTACATATATACTTACTTTTTTTTTTCTTGCATTAGTGGCTCAACACCCCATGAAAAGATCCAACACAAAGCTAAGACCTCCATGAGGGAAATCATCCAACAGCTTAAATGTCTTGGCAAACATGAAACATTCATTTAGAGAGCTACAATAAACAACAGCAAATATTCTTGTCCAACATTTACAGTATATGTGTACATAATTTACTCAGCACCTCTGATACCAACGCTGCCTGTGTCAAGATTGAATAAATTACGCTTGTTGGCAGACGGAGAAGAGGAACGCTCAAGAGGGAATGGTAGAACATTTCATTTCAGGCATTTAGGTGGAAGGAGGGTCTGTAAAAGCTTCAGCGAGATACTGAGGTGGATAAAGATGTAAGAAAGAGCCATTATGCTACCAGAGTAGGGAGGGAGGGACTTACCTGTCTCTGTTCCCCGCTGCTTTACTATCTGCCTTGAACTTGTAAGGAGTTCAGCAGGACTCAGCCGACGGTCCAGACAGGCCTCTGGAATGCAAGTGTGGCCACTCAAGCCCGTCTGACCTGCCCCCACGCCAGCTCCATTTCACTGGGCTGACTTACCTATTCATTTACAATGGGACTTCAACTTTATCTTCCCTTGTAACACAACATTAACTGCCAAAGAGCTGGAAATGCATTATCAGCCTGCCTCAAAGCTTGGATTGCTTCCCTCATAAATAAGATCATTATACGAGTGGTAATCCCATTAAATAGATCATTTTGCAAATATCTAAATCCAATTAATAAAGTGTTTTAAGAGGGGGTGCAGCAAACGCTGCCTTTTACAGAGCTGACATGCTGTGACTTCAGCTCTTTGTTCCTCCCTCCCTTAGTAGCAAGGGTGATATTAATAAATACAACCCCAAGCCTGAATTACCCTTTGAAAGAAAACTGGGATTCCGCTTTGGTGTATTCTGGTGAAAGAAAAACAAGATGAACAGTCTGTCTTTACCGATAGAAAATATTTCGTGATTTAAAGTCAACTGTGGCTGGCTTAATTGTCCTACAAACTTATTTCCTAAACTTTTTCCCTCATATACATCGCACTCACTTGCATAACGTGCTTATAGGATGTCCTTACGCTGTAATCCTATAAAAATCCCTGGCTGTGCGGGGCCACATGAGCTAAAAGTGTTTAAATGATTGCCAGATGCTCTGACAAATTAGCCATTTATGGAATTAATTCAAACTAGTTTCCTAAATCATTACCATAACTCATCAGCAGAAGTACCCTCCAAATGCCCTTTAACGTCTGGATGTGTGCTCCTGCAATGACCGTGCTGCTTTCTCTGGGCCATTACCAAAAGTATAAGAAAGACAGGAAAAACAGTTTTACTAATCAATTGCCCATAAATAAACTTGCCATCTGTGCGCAAAGGAGGCGTCATAATTTTAAAGCAGATGCCCCTCAAGTGCTTGTGTTTGTTCCACTGAACTAATAAAGTGCATAATCCGATGAAGGATGATATCCTAAGCTTTGATTGTGCCCGAAGTGGTTGTTTTACCTTTGTGGAAAGTGCGTCTGGCATGGTAAGAATGTTTTCATATCTTTTCACGGTTTTTAATTGCCAGCTGAAGCTGTTAGGAAAACACTGCTGTGGTTAAATGAATTAGAAAACAGTGCCCCTGGGTGATGTTAACACATTGCACTCTCTCATCCAGCACATGTAAGGCAGCTGCCAGTGAAACATCTATGCGTCATTTCTATGGCTGTTTACAGAACACACTTGTAATCGTGGTTTGACTATGAGTTTTATTATCTTGATAACGCCATTATCGCAGGGGATCCTTTCAACGATTCAGGGATGGTTCCCGTCACGCCTTCAACAGGTCCCGTTGCACTTCAAGCCACCAAAGAAATCGCAACGCCAGGTTTATGTTTGAATCAATGCATGTGACACTGCACGAGTGATGATCTTTGAAATTCTGGCTTCAGGTGTGTGCGCTCAAAGCAAGAAGCATCTTTAAAGGGGACATAAACTCGGCATCCCAATGACAGGGATGGTCAAAAGCGTTGCAGCTTTAATTATTCCCTCCATCTAAGGTCAAGTCAGTGAAGCTTGTGAAAAACTGAAGGCTGAGGTGGAGACACGTCTCCCCCTCATCTAGTTTGCTTTTCTCCGTCTAATCTACCTTTTTCTAATGAAGAGAAGGAAAGTGAGAACAGTGGAAAAAAAGGAGATGTCGAGATTGAGGTCGGCCGCCCCCCTCACAGGGTCAAACTCGAGGGGTTAATACCTGGTGTCCGACACTGCACATAAACTCCGCTGAGCTCATCACACTAATTAAACAGACACACATCCTCTCGGAGCTCCGATGGCCAATCGCTGCCAGCTAAAAAAGCAGTCCATTCATGGCAGTTGGCAGGGTTTGCATGTCGGGTGGGCCGGGGAAATGCTACCTGCCCTTCCTCAGTTTGATTAATGTGAAGAACAATGGCTCTCTTGTGGCCCACCAGCCTCACTCCACTTGGTTCTGGTTCACTGCTCCAGGAGAGGGGACTGCATGTTCCAAACTCATACCCCCAAATGTACCACCACCTACCTTAACAACCTCTCGAGGAGAAGCCCTCTCCACCCTCCCAACCCTCCTCCCTCTCTGAGTGCAGTCCAATCACACAGGACGACGACAAACAGAAGTCAAAGGTCTTGATATTTATGAGACTGACATTTAAAAACAACAGTAAATACTGTTATTAGAACATTTATCACTAAACATACGCCATCATGCTATTCTAACAATTTTTCCTTCATGATTATCTTCTTAACTACTTAAATATAAAATATGTGAAAATAATAGGAATGGTTACTGCTGCCTTATGCTTTGAGTTATATTTTTAATATTACTGTGTTCAGCCAACAGTCAAATCGAAAGATATTTACAAAAAAAGAAAAGCAGATAATCACCAATTTACAAAGCAATCAGTTTATTTATCATAAATATTTTATTTAAAAGATATGCTTTAAAATGTAACTTATATGAAGATGGCTGATGACTGTAATGCTTTAGTCAACTTCTCCCGTAACCGTGCATGTGTGTAACGATTTACAATTAAACTAATATTTTTTTTTCTAGTTTGACAAAAGAAACTTAAGTTGATTAAATTCTGAAGTTTCAAAATGAATTAAAAAAGGTAGAAAGAAAATAAAATTTTATGAGTTTATTTCCTGTAATTGAATAGAGTGACATTAACTTAAACTCTTATTCTCACAAATTTAATAAAGGTTTGCTAAGTTAGTTTTCCTGTACTAAAAGAATCATTACCTTCCAGTTTTGACAACTTAAAGTTTAGCTTTGATTAAACACTTTATATAAGAAAAGTGGTAGGCTTAAATAGTTGAACCCCTTGATGCCTGATGTCACATTTCCGACATGTGTCTTTCTGAGACCTCTGCACCCCTCGAATGTAGACAATAAAAAACAGATACAGTCAATAGAAAAGTAAATATAAATAATCTCATGTATTCAAAGAGGTATAAAAAAATATTAATTAGAAAAATGTTAAAGACAGAAAAAAAAAATATGTATATATATAAGAATTGAATGACTTGCTTTCTTTCTCCAATCTCATAACACTGTGAGCAGTTGTGGACGCAGCATGAAACAGCACAAGAAGCGCAAACTTTGTGAAAGACATATGTCTAATTATTAAGAAAAGAAACTGTCAGTTCTGTTTAACTACTGTGAAACTTATTTACAAAAAATAATTTACATCAACATTATTCAAAGAACAATACACTAATCAAACAATCAAGTCTAATTTGTTTGTGTTTTCACAGACTTTATGTAGAAGCATCACTTGAGAGTTAGGAGACGTCAAGCTCTTAGTTTCGATGTTTCCACGACCCGTTCACTCCTGTTTTGTGGGACTCTGTTCAAGATTTTATGAATAGTGTCAAGCCACCTTTCTTTTATGTGTCATGAAGAACAAATAGGAGCCAACAATCACACTGAAGGGATAAAGACATCAGCGTCATCGCTCTGAGGGAGTGACAGCGTAATGTTATGTGTGTCAGAAGTTGGGCAACATAATGAATTGCACCACTCTATGAGCGCAATCCTTCTTCAGCTTCACCTGCACTCTGCAAATGCTTTCAGCTTCAGCCATATCAAAACAGGGAGAAAAATTGAGCCACCTGCATGTCTCCAAAACCTGACAACTCATCTCACTTGCAAATTGCAAGTATTTTACCCCCCTACAAAGGACCCCATAGAGGCTGGCCTGCATCTTTCCAGCCTGGGTTCGATAGGTCGTTGAACAGTTTTGTGACACTTTGAAAACAGAGGAGTCTTTCCATTAAACCAGAGCTACAATGGTGCAAAGAAGCTCTGAGATGAATGAAAAGTGCTCAATAATTATTCATTATTATTATTATTATTTGAAAAACAGACAATTATTAATATTCTCAAAGGTATCCATAAAGTCTTTGAAGCTAAGGCTGCTCACAAGCACATGTTCAGCCTGACAACGTTTGGCTGCAACAGGAGCTTTCGGTTGTGAACTTTACTCCGTTCATGAACTACGTATCTCACTTGTTGCAGCATTTCAAGAAGTTTTGATAACCTCAAACAAACAAGCCCATCAAGGTTCATGCTCTATAATTTAGGTAAAAGGGCTTTAAAAGAAAAGTGAAAGCAAAATCTCTTGACATCTAGATTATAAACTACAGCCAATGTTTCTTATTAGATGAGATATGAGCCCTATTTAAAAACTAAAAATGCAATAATATATGTATATATATATATATATATATATACATATATATATATATATATATATATATATATATATATATATATATATATATATATATATATATATATATATATATATATATATATATATATATATATATATATATATATACATATATACATATATATATATATATATATATATATATATACATATGTCCACTACAGTACAGGTCAGTCTGTAGTGGACATGGAATGCACCTGCAGCTCTACAAATGAACATAACTGAGAATTTTTTCAATATCTGTCACTCGTGAGTACTTACATTTCCTTTATATCAGGCAAGCACAGTATCTTCTTGTCACTAAGTCAACTCATATGTAAAAAGGTAAATAATGATTGAGAATAAATGTTGAAATTAAACAGGCTTTTTCTGTGTGTACAGTGTGCATAAAGTGTCTTCACGGTAAAGGTTTTGACAAAATGACTTGCTGTTACCATCCATCACAAAGAAGGAAAAGTGGTGAGATGAAGACAAGACATTTAAATTCCATTCATTACATACTTATTGTATTTTATGTTATTGTAATCCTCACTGTGAGCAATTTTGTAATTGCATAAACCATTATTTATCTCAGATTAATTAGATTAAAGACCTTTTAAATCTCGTTTGATGTAGAATGCCCATGGAGCTTCTCTTTTCACAGCAAAGGAACACCAATAGATCTTTCCTGAAGATCAATCTTTCTAGATTAGAGGATTGTTAGTAATTGGTCAATTGGCTAATTGTTCTTTTACTTAATTAGCCACCACAGAGCAGTAACAGTTTTTTTTTCTTTTTTAGTGACCCTCATTTATTGTAATGTGCTTGTCACACACTAGTTGCGTCAGATGATTCATACACATGCAAGACAAAATCCACATTACTGGGCAGAGATGTGCTTTGGGAGAGTCAATATTTACAGGATAAAATTAGAATTAAAATAAAAGAAAAGTCTTATCACCCAGTGGCTATTGCAGAATAACAGCACAGTAGTGGGCAGAGTATGTTATATTGTTTATTATAGAGGACAAGCCTCCAAAACACATTTGCAGAACCAAGCGTTTACATTCACACTTGCGGACCGTCTGCTTGTAACACTGTTTCAAGGCAGTATAATAGGGAGTGTAAAATAAAGTGTAGAAACTGAAGAAGTGTTGCTGGCAAACTAAAACCCAAACACTTTCCTTCACATTATATGTGTGTGTGTATATATGTATATATATATATATATGAATATTTTTTTGCTGTATTAATAGTTTGCTCCACATGTGAAATTTGAAAACAAAAACAAAAACACCAAAAAGACAAAACACAAAACTTCACTAGTGGAGGCATCTTTGAGTCTTACATGTTTCTTTCTTCCTGATTAGTTTGGCGTAGATTTTTATGCACCATCCTCCTTAGAAAATTGAAATATTTCATCACTACAACAGCAAACCTAAAAGTTACTGGTAACCATAATCTAATGCCGTTTACATGAATAATAAGAAAATAAGTTATTGCCCCTAATTTATGGTAGATTCTGACACAGTTTCGCCACAAACCATAAACTGTCGCTTCAGTCCCACCAAACCCTCAAGTCAAAGTCAAAGTCAAAGTCAAAGTCAAAGTCAAAGTCCAGTTTATTGTCACTTCTACCACATGTGAGGTTCATACGGAGAATTGAAATTACATTACTGTCAAACTCTCGGTGCTACACAATAAATAAATTGCTCTCTAAACACAAAGTGCACATCTAAAATCTAAAAGAAACAAGTAATAAAATGACTCTGGGTTTAAGAAGGGCAATACAATTACAATAAAAACAATGAAATGGAAGTATGATGATAGACATTATTGTTATGATGAACTGTATTGTAGTAATGATGGTGAAATGTACAACAGTCTTTAAAAGTGTGATTGTCCCGCAGGTGTTCAGCTGATCGGTCTGGTTAAAGTGACCTGGTGCAAAGAAGGAGGTCCAGTTCTGCCAAAAGTTCTGGTGCAGATACTGAGGTCAGAGTGAGTGAGGGGGGAGCAGGGAGGGAAACAGAGGAAGAGCTGGGAGAGTGTTCAGCGTCCTGACAGCCTGGTGGATGAAGCTGTCCTTCGGCTGGTTCTGGCCCGGAGGGTCCGCAGCCTCCTCCCTGATGGCAGCAGACTGAAGAGGCTGTGTGACGGTTGGGTGGGGTCTCTCACGATGCTGAGGGCTTTGGAGTCAGACGGCTGCTGTAAATGTCCTGGAGTGAGGGGAGAGAGAGACACCAACGATCTTCTCAGCTGCTCTCACGACGCGTTGGAGAGACTTGCGGCAGGATGCGGTGCAGCTCCGTACCACACGGTGATGCAGCTGGTCAGGATGCTCTGGATGGACCTCTGTAGAAGGTGTACCTGATGGGGGCTGGGGCTCTGGCTCTTCGCAGTTTGCAGAGGACATTTCCTGACCAGCTTTCACTACATATTTTGGAAACTTATTAAAGGAAAATGTTATCAGTACGCCCTCAGATAGGAGGTATAATATGGAATGACTGTCCATTAGATTCCAAAAACAGGAGCAAAAGTTTTACAGATTACTTTCCATTTCAGCTTTCCATCTGAAATGTAGCCAGTAGCATCTAACTAAACAGAACGAGCAGACCGAATCCTGGTTCATTCAGGTAACAGAGCTATGTAAACCGTAAAATCCCATCCTTGATACGATGACTGGGGACCGCAGCTCAAGAGCGAGGTCTGCACGCGGGACCGTGAAGCCAGACACTCAAAGACACTGGCAGAGTTTTGCTTAGCTCGGCCCAAATGCGCATCACTCTCTTCAAAAAACCTGGGCTCGTTTAGCTGCTGGCACCCGAAGGCGTCAGTCAGATGTTTGCCAGCTGAGCTGAAGTGTTCCCACAGATCACACACTGCAGCATCATGACCAGCACACATGCCCTCACCTTGTCTACCTTGGCGCTTTTTGAGTTTGATGGAAAATATGGTCTGCTGGAAATGACAAGTCAAGTGCCAGACAGCATATTTATACATCTTAATTAGCAATAATGATGCCTAGACACCTGCCAACAGTGGGATGCCAGCGGTTACTCTGTTGTGTTGACCAGACTCCCTGCCTATTGTTTGTCTGCTACTTGTACAACAACTGCACAAATAAAATAGGTGAAAGAGCATGGATATTTCTCAACATCAACAGAAAAAAGAAGAAAGAAGCAAGAATGAGCAAGAGAATACAGCTTGTCTGACAAGTTAAAACTCTTTTATTTTATTGGACCTGTCAGAACACTGTAAACAACTGCAGCATAGTCTCATCAAAGATAATGTCCCCGTGATTAGAGAACATGTTTCACTGAAAACATGTTTCGATCTGCCAGAAACGTCGGGGCCCTGCACAGCATGACATTCATTATGAAGTTATGAACACAAGTTGTACGGATTTCTAGCTTCTTTTTTTTTTCCTTTTCTTACCGTGAAATAGGCTACAGTCATCCTCCTGACGTCTGGATTTATGGCCTGATAATTCCCCTCTGGAGTAATGTGGATGGTGCATCTGCAGCTTAGCAGCATTCCAGCAGAGCTCTCCTGTGCTGTGAAGTCAGGAGATGACTGATTGATTGATTGTATTACTCCAGTTTTAGCCTGGCTTTACGCAGCTCTAATATGATCTATCCAGTCTGCACGGCTTGGGGTTTTTCCAGCTGTGAGGATCACAAACCAGAGTTAAGGAGTGGTATTTTTTAAATGACATATAAAAAAAACTGAACAATTAAGAAATTTTAAAGGATAGTGTTTTAAATAACAAAATGTTTAGCCTCCTTAAATAGCCATCCATCCATTGTATCCCTTCATAAGTATATGGAGGGATACAATCATATGTATGTATGCTTATATTTCTACCAAGCATGAACTTATTACAACACTTTACAGCGTTCCGGACATCTTCTACTTTATCATTACATATAATCTAATCTGTTAATAATGCAGCCGTAAGGTACAATAAGGTATAATTTACAGTAGTACACGTCCAGACCCTCTAGTTTGGGGTCAGTAGGGTTCATGGGATTTTAATACATTACAATACAATATGCTCTTATACATTTTAATATGTTGGGAATGTTTTTTTTAAAATAAAATGTCAGTTAATTGATGTATGGAGATAATTTTAGTTGGACCAGCTGATGCTCCGAGCAGACGCTGGTCAGAGGAAAGGAGCAGCGAGTCACCCGAGGGCCCCGTGGTCCTGCAAGCTCAGCCTGTTCATTAAAGTGTTAACTCACATACTGTTCGAATTTCATCACATCACACTTTGATTTGGGTCAATTTTGACCCGTCCAAAGATGACCTGATATGGACTGTGATATGGGCAAAATGTTATATCTCACAATAATGAATGCATGGTTGATCCTAAATAAAGGTTTTAGACAGTCAGAAGTATGTTGTTTTTAGTTTCTGCACCACTTGTTGATAAAAAAACAACAAAACATGTCCTGCTTTTCACAAGACTTTAAAACATAAAAGTCATAATGATTTGAATAGATTTCAGTCATTGCAATAAATTGTAATGATGATGTGGACTTTTGCGAGAGGCCAGTGGTCTACTTCTATTGTTGGCATAGTTGTGAAGGATGATTAAACCTTGGTGCCATGATGTCATTTAAAATGCCAACTCAGGTACCTTGATTGTGATATGAAGTCCACACCACCAAAACTGATTTAAAGCTTAATATCTATTTCTTATGTTCCACATGCAGACCTCGTGCTTGTAAACAAACATGATTTGTGTAGTTTCACAGGTTCAAGATACCATAAAACAATCATTTTTCCTCAGATCTGACCAATATTGATATAAAATCCATCTTAATAGACTGGTCAAATTCACTCCTCTTGTCCATTTTCATAAGTTGCTAAAATAATATGCTAGAGACCCAAATACTACAACATTATTTATTTTATCCTTTTAAAGCTATAATCAGCGAGCCTCCAACCGACGATTCTCACCCAAGTTCTGCTTTTAAGATTTGGTCAAAATTTGAACAACTGCTCATTTGGCAACAAATATTCTGTCTATGTGAGAAAAGCAGCAGGTATTTTCTAAAGCTGGCTGCTTCATCCTGGCCGGGGTTGGGGGACCAGCGGTCCTCAAGCATGAGGCGGGGTACACCCTGAACATGTTGTCAACCTTTGGAAACAGACAAAAGAATTTACAAAGGTTTTACATTTTAAGCTTTAATTGATGTAAAAAAAAAAAAGGCGATAATCCACCGTTATGATTATTAGTGAGGTCATAGTCAGTTGTGGTGATTCACTAAGGTGCACATTTTCTATTTCTTAGTATTTCTCCTGTCTTACTCATGTAGATTAACATGTTTGTAGTATAACTGATAAACTGTCGGGACGTTTGGTTAAATATGTGAAACCACAGTATCATAATTGACACTAAAAACATACTAAATAGCATGAAAGTATAAAGAAACCTAAATGTATGATGGCATTATAATCAAATTATCTTAAAAAAGCATTGAAACGGCTTCTTGGGGAAAATTGGAAAGTCTGTGAAAGATTAAAAAATAAAAATACTACAGATGTACAGTTTAACGCCAGCTATATTAGTAAATATAAAGCTATTCTCACTAATACTGCAGTTTGAATCAGACAACTAAAATAAAAGGTTAGTGTCAACTGCTGATTCTGAATGATCGAATGAGGTATTGGCTTTAGTTAACACTCTAGCACTCTAGTTTGTAAATTATAATCACTTAACAACACAAAGTCCCTTTTGGATTATTTCACCAGATGATATCAGGTACTGTTTCATTTTATTACAGAAACAGCCGTGAAAACACTTCAGATTGTTATGAGCACAAAATGATCGAAGCAGTAGCATCAACTTATCCTAATGACCAGACACTCGTTGCTTTATTTGTCAGGCAACTATGACTGGTAAATGTTTTTTTGTTGAAACAAAACTTCTCCAGACATAAAAATAATACTGCGTGTAAAAACTACTTCAAGATTTAGTAAAAGCACTTGACAGGGCAGACGAGGCTGCTCCGGCTGCTCCGAGGATTATATTCTCGCTGTTTTTCACCTGCTTAAAAAAATGACTGGGATGTCACTTTAATTAATATTGTATTTAAAAAGAATAATCTAATATTCTGTGTAAAAACTTTTTTTTTAATAAAAGTAAAAAATATACCATTTTCCTTTCCTTTTCCTTTTATTCTTTCTTTTTAAATAGACCAATTAAGGCTTTAATGACTTATTTATCACAGTGAAATCCCACGCCCGCCTGCATGCGCTCTCGTTCGTATCCGCCACCTTTACTTGCGGTGGTGTCGACTGATGCTCTTTTGTCTGTTTATCGCCTGTCTTTGTTCACCAAACACCAGCCGCGTGGCAGCGATCAGAGGAAGACAATACCATAAATACAATACACAAGTCTGGCATGCCCGGCACATTTGACACCCGATTTCACTTAAGCATCTATTCAGATTAGTTAACTACCCAACAAAGCAGCATGCCTGGCTGGGCTGGGCTGGGCTGGGCTGGGCTGGGTTGGGTTGGAGGGGGTTCATCTTGACATCTGGCCCCCGATCCTCCTGCAAGTTCAGGCCAGCTGCCCAGATAGGTCTGGTTTTTTCCCTAAAAAACTCCTCATCCATCTGCTGAATTTCTTGCCATATGAGTTTCTCCGTGACTGCCCAAGGCTTTTCTATTCACCGGCGCGTGCTGGGTGACACTGATCCTCGTCTTGACGCCCATCCATATTTAAAGGGCTGCGCAGGTGACCTGTGGGTGGCCCCTTCTGGCATGCTCGGGCCATCCTGCACCCACACAATCTTTACACAACAGGCCGGTCTAATATTTCCTCAAATTACAACAAAATGATCTAATGCTCAGGGAACGAACGGGCATTAGTTAATTGAGGAGGCACTCAGATGACACGTGCCACTGCCATACAGAAGATCTGTGAAATTCAATCTGTTGATGAACGTGTAAAGATGACAATGAGCATGCCAATTAACTTGTGTGTATAACAGGTGACAGCTACATAAAGCCCCAATTACATGCTGATTTGTATTCAGTGCCTGTCAGGGAAGTACTGTATGCTAAGTTAACATATGGGAATTAAAACAGTAATGATTCACGAACTTCTGCGTAAGGCAGCTCCATACCTGCATAATGTAATCCAGTCACCCTGCATTGATAAATGGTCTCATTTAAGGAATTAGACCGATGCTCTAGATGATTTTGCATATCCCTGATCTCCATGGTTACCACCCTCCACATCTTCTCATGCTGTTCTGGGATGTGCACTGGCAGCTGCTGCGCTGTTGAGATGCACCTCTTCAGGGATTACTTGACTGAGGTGATGAGGGAGAGGTCATGTTTTAACCTGCTGCGCTGGCAAGTAGATGGGCGAGCGAGGCACGAAACAAAGGCATCAGCTGGCAAAGAGCACAAGTGCGTCTTGTCCCGTATGATTTCACACGGCCAAACTGAAGAGGAGTTTTTAAACAAGTAATTTAGCTACTCGCTTGTCAAAAAGATGAGACTTCTTTCTTTTAGCGGGCGGTCATGGGAAACCCTCAAGAACAAAAAGAAGAACTGCTTCAAGCAGGGAGGAAATAAATGACTCAGAAACACTAACGAAGTTATAACCCTCAGATGATGTGTTAAGTGAGAGACCTTTCATTTATCCACAGCAACAATAAGACAGCTGTTACATGTAAAAAAACAGAAACCCACATAATGGAAGATTTATTTCCAAATTACACCGATTGCAGTGCAGGAGACAAAGTTTATTTTCAGTTACATACTCCTACCTCAAAGAAAAAAAACAATCAAAACACAGCATTTCCTTTACAGTGAATTTATTGAAAAGGACAACAATCGTGCCTGTGCCTTTCAAGCTTAATCCAGAATTTAATTCTAACGGCAGCAGGATTTAAAACTGAACATCAGAAATTGCTGCGTTGGAGAGTTTGGAGCGAAAATCAATAAGTGCATCTCCAGATTCTTAGGAATTAGTGCTTCTGATGGTACTTTACATACAGGATCTGTAACTGCTTTACACTGTTAGAAAACAGACATCTCCTACAACCCACTGAGAAAAACAACAAAAAAAAGATCATATTCCCAAGCTTCCAGGTATGAAAGTGTCGTATATTGGCTATTGTGTCACCAGCTTGGATCATACACCGGAGCGGTAAACACAATACAGCCAGTTTGTGTGATGTTTTATTTAAAAAAAACAAAAATCCTAATCTGGAAGATTCAAAGTTTCTACACCAGCAAAAGCCATAAAGTTGGACTTTTCCTTAAAAGAAATATATAAACAACATGCGCAAATGACAGGAAACATTCAAACTTCTTTCACAAGGCATGAATGTGAATGGACAAAAAAAACCCGGCACAAACTCACCAGCAGCGTTAGTCTGGAGAACGTCACGTTCATCGTGACGTCATGATTTTGATTAGGTTGATCTGCGTGCACCAGCCACCACATCCATTCTGTAAACTCAGTGAGGCTTTGCTAACTGGCAAGATCTTTTATAAACACAGTCATTTCCTTCAAAACTGTGTGCCACATTACAAGTACCGTCAGAGGATTTAACCGCAGCTTAAGTCTTAGTGTCTGGCAGCTGTATGTGGCCTATGGCATCGTATTATCAGTAAAAGACTGCCAGAGGAGGATTGAGAGATCCGACTCGAGCTTTCCGTCGACATCGTCAAAAGGTTCAATGCATGCTCCCTAAACAAGGGGAGAAAATCCTCCATATATTTGCACCTTCGCGGGAACAGGGCAGACATTAACCTACGACACTTGAAACACACTTTGATGCAGGTGCAACACCATCTGTTCTATGCCGACTTAAATTATGACGCATGCTGGGCTCGACTGGAAAACTCGCCTCAAAGCATTTTTCAGTACTTTGCATATTCAGTTATTGGCATTACTATGTCCTGGAAAAATAATATGCAAAACAGCAAAAGGAAAAAAAGAAAAAACCCAAAATGTGATCCAGCTTTGTTTTAATTTTACAGTGTGTGTCATGCGCAGATGTGCTGGAGGATGATTTGAAAATGGTTTTCATTTAGATTTGAGTGTTAGTGTGACATCTACCAAAACACCAAATTATGCAAAGCATAAAGCACACGCATCAATCGAGCTAAAAGAAAGAGAATGACAGGCAAAATTAATTAATTTGAACTACCCCCCCAATCTTTCATTCAAACTAAATAATCTCAGGGTGCAAATTTATTTCAAATAATTTGTTGTAAGACTTCATTTCTCATGTTGTGATTTAAGTTACGAGTCCTTTAGGGCTCATATGGATTACTTGAGGGTATTTTACCCGTTTCACTTTACTCGGATGCACTAAAAAGCCACGTCTAAACGACGACTAGTTTTCCTCCTTTACACCAACTTTTGAAATGTAACTCAAGTAATAGTAATGATGACGGCAGATTAAATCCCCAGGAAGAACAGAAGGCCAAAACTAGTGAATTAGTGAAAGAACTCGAACAAAAAAAGAAGAAGAAAAGGAGGGGGGGGTTATCGTGTTTACAAATCAAGTATTAAAGAGTTTGAAAAAGACATGAATGTGAAGTAAAAAGCAGGTGGTAAAGCCTTAAACGAAAGCACACTAGATTTCCACTTCAACGTGACAAGGCAATCAGTGCAAAGCTATTCCATCATGTGATTAAAACATTCTTGGCATCACAAAATACAAAATCTGCTTCAACAATTACTAATTTATAAAGAACTGTGCAAGTTCATAAAAGTACACAGAAAGAAATGCAGAAAAAAAAAAAAAAAACATGACTGAAATGATCTCTTTGGATGAACCGAATACTTTAAAGGCATGTGAAAGCTAATGTCCGTGACAGTGGACGATACATATACGAACACTCGTTTCAGAATAAATATTTCAAAGCCAATAAGGAGTACATTCAGTAAAATCAGACCTTGGGTTCAAATCCAAAGAGAGTTCACATCCAATCCGAAAACCACTTTCACGAGAACAAAAAATAAGAGGAATTAGTTCCTAAGAGATGCCACATTCATGAGAAATCAAGTCCTATTGTCTTTAGAGAGGTCGGCATTCCAGAGATACGTTGTGGCAGGTCGTCTCACCTGTGATTTGGCATCGTACAGTGTAAAGGTCATATATCACAACTGTAGTTTAAAAAAATAATAAAAAAAGACATACTTAAATAATAGAAATGATACTAGAAAACAAGACGAGCAGGGACACAGCTTCAAACACCATTAAAAAACCGGCAGCACAGAAAATGTAAAAAGTATGATTAACACTGGGGGTAAAGCCATTTTCCATCAAATAGAAATAAGTTAAAAATGTAACCACTTTGCGTAACTATGAGTAAGACACTGCACTTCTCACAGAAGCACGTTTGTTAGTAAACCTCGGCCACCGTGCAAAGCTCATTCACAACTGATGAATTAACCGAATAAGGAAGCGCGGCTTCACGCGGAAACGTGCACTGAGTAACGGCAATTAGGCTCTCAGACCGAGGCCGGAATACGATGGCAGAGCAGCAGAATCTAAACGCCTAAAATGTAAAACGCACACTTGTGAACTAAACGGCAGCTGCTAGTTGCGTACCTTTAATAATTATCAGAAGATTCTCATTAGCACTCAGTGGACCGAGGAAACACGTTTGTATAAATGGAAGCCTATGGATTATTTTGAAAAAGAAAAGAAAAAAAAAAGGGAAAAGCGGAAAGACACTGAGGCATTATTCATATTACATATGCACAAGCGCAGAGTTAACCCATTAAGAACAGATACACCTGAATAGAGTCAAACAATACTGGTGAGCATAAGGGCTGTGTCAAGGAAATAAAAGAGGAAAATAAAAAAGCAGAGGCTCCAACCTCTGAATGACTGCAAAAAGCTGAACAACAACGTTCGTTCTGTCAGGTTTTTCTGAAAACACTCAGGGTTTTAGGGGGCTCTTTCCAAACAATATGCCTTAGCTCTCAAAATGTCAAACGGTACAGTGTTATTACAACACCAGAGACAGCGAGGGACAGCGTAATGAGTTCAGTAGTGTATTGAAGTACCGTAGAGCAATTAAAATCTTCATATGAACTATGAAACATTTATAAATAAAGATTGTGCAGCAAACATCCACATGTGTATACAAGTACCATTAATACAACGTTCAACCAAAATAAACAGCATTTGAATGGATGAAGGCTGGTCGGTCAGTAGAGACTAACAACTCCAGGCTCTTCTGCCGGTCAACTCCACATTAAGAGATGAGTTTTACTCAAAGAAGTGATTAGTATGTAAACAAGAACTTAACCAACAGAGTATAAAGCATCGAGCTTAAGTAATGATTATATTGCACTTAAAATCAGTGAAGTTATCACCTCCAGTGAACAGCTGTGAGGCTCTGAGTCATAGTCAACACCAACCGAATTCAGCTAAATCAGTACCTCGCAGCAGGAATGTACATTTGTTCTTGGAAACACAAACAAAACAAACCAAACCAAAAAAAGATCGGGCTCCTGGATGCCGTCTGGAAAAATCGCCTCCAGTTTCTCTAAATACATCTCTCAGGCCGAATCCGTCCACATATGCATCATTTTATACACTTTTGGGGGGGGGCTGCCTCTCCAAACAGTGTATTGTAGTTAGGTTTAAGACTTGTTTTTGGTTGTAAACAGTAATTACAGCTTCATCTTACCAGCCGATAGACCATCTTTCAGCATTTAGGACATATCTGTGACTGGGGTGTCTGGTAAACATGAATTTGGCAGGATTTTCTACCGTGGCAGGTGATGGCTGCGTCTGCACGTGGAGGAGACGTCTGTGGCTGATCGCGTCCAGACAATACAGCGAACAAAACCACTGCCAGTATCTTATTACATTTAACTCCAAGCAGCCTCTTGTTGCACTGCATCAGGAACCCAATGTAATGGTAAAACAGAAATAAAAGAATGCCAAATAAAGACTCCTCTGACAGAAAAAAGGCAAAATAATGATGGAAAAAGGCTGTAATATCTACAACCACTAAATAAAAATGCTCCATTAACTCTAGATTTGATCGCTTCCACTCATTCCCATTTCTTTGACCACTTGATACTGATATACACGCTGTTGCCAAACCTTCTTTGACAACATTGTAGTTTTTTTTTCCCCTCTCCTCCTATTTTTTAGAAAGTTTACCCGCCTTCTTTTTTGGCTCATACGGTGTCCGTAGGATGCTCGGCGTCTCCTCCATGACACGTACGAGAAGGTTATCGATGTAGTCTTCCAGCTCCCTGATGTGTGCATCTTTCTTTTTCACCACTTCTTTCTGCCTGATGAGCTCCTGCACAACTTCTTCAAAGGACAAGTTGCTGTAGTTGGCCACGGTGTCCTGGGTCACCTCCTGGAAAATGTGGAAATAAGAAGAATCATTTCTCTGTTTAATGGTATTTGGTTAGAAAAAACAAAACACTTAGAATAACTGAATAATCATCTACCACATCTGAGCACGGCAGCGAAGACAAGAGAGATAAGTCTTTATTTTTGCTCATTAAACAGACAGAGAATAACAGATTAATTAGGTGTTTTGGCGTAAAGTGACATAAACTGTCATGTATTTATCTTTGGTCCTGTGTTCCTAATAAAAGGGGCTAATTGAGAGTTGCCAAGATGCGACTGCTCTCCAGGGTTCTCCTACCGACATGTCATTGATTTTTACGGGAGATTTTCTAAATCTGTCATCAGTTTTCACAACGAATCAAAAACAGGCTGATTGCTCTAATGAGACTGAACTTTGACATTGGAGAAAACATCACCTCTCTTTTATTAGTTTCAAGCTTTAACAGATGTGATCGTCTGAAAAGGATTCAGACCAAAAAAAACATGAAATCTCTGTTTTGAGAAGTAAATGCCAGGTTGCATATTTCTGCAATGGAAAGGTCCGGCTAATAAATACTAAAATAACGACGCCACCCAGTACAATCTAGCTGGACAGAGCTGCGTGGCACGGTATGTGCAGATCATATTGCGCAGGTACGAGAGGAGCTGTAATCGTTTTTAATGAGGGACCACTTTATCGCTTCAGTGCTGGGCATCCTCCCCCGAACGGATAGAGCAGCGAAGCCTTCACCCTGTTTAAAATACCACACTTATCAGCTTCCACTCCCATGCACCAGTCAAGCCTCTACTGCTGCATAAAGACAATGCAGAGAGACCTGGACTGCTTACCGGGTATCTTATCGCTTCTAACAGCACAGAGGCTACTGTGGGCCGACACAGACCAAAATGAAATATTTGCCACAGAGATTAAATGTCCAATGTAAGGAGGGTTTGAGGAACAGGGCTCAGTAACTCATTCCTCACACACAAAGAAACATCTCACTACAAGATACTGCACTTAAGCCACCTGAGATGGAAAAAGAGAGCAGACGGCTATATGGAAGTGTTGTTTTCACATACAAGCATCTCTCTCACTCTCTCATACTACCACACACGCACGCACGGCATAATAATCGGGAGCTTTAGTAGCTCCTGACAAAGGCCTGGAAATGACCATGAACTGGCAAAGTAATGATGACCATTTTTCTGCGATCAGTAGTGAGGAGGAGATAAGGCGCACACTTGGCGTTCTGCGGTTGTGTCATTACAGTTTCTAATGAGCTCAGCTTTGAGAATGTAAAAGCTCGGCCCTTTGAAATCTCTCACTACCCTCCCTCCCCCCCTGCGTGTGCTTAATTAGGGCCTTGAAGCAGAGGAAATGGGGGCTTGCCATTTCTGGAAGGCGCAGCGGCGTGCACGGGGCACATGTGTGGATACCGACAGCCCTCAACACCCCCAAGGAAAGGTGAGGAAAGCCATTATCAGCACTCTCCTTTTCATTTAGGCATTACTTTAGCCGCTGCTTCCTCTGCTCACTTGTATATACCACTTTTGCTGTGTAATAGTCTGAACTTCTTTGTCAAATTTGACTTTAAAGCAAAACCAAAGCATTGTTACAAAAAATAAAAGGCATGAAAATAACTTGTCAGTTAGGAAAAAAAAACAACAAATGACATTTCTACGACTGTCCTCAAAGAAAATTATGCAGTTACAGATTGTGACTGACCTCCCGAAATATGACACCACTTCAAATTACGATCAGATCGGACACAATGAGTGACGAGTGCAGCTGTTAATTAGCTGAATGGCTGTTCTCAATTAAAAATCTGCACTACAGTCCACGTCAACACAAGGTCCCAATGTAAATTATCAGGGTCATTTTTTTTTTTGTCTCCTCTCTGTGTCATTGTCTGACTGACAACTAACAACGATATAATCCGTCTTCACGTGGAGTATTTGCAGCTGCTTACATTTTTCTTGCCACAGATGTCCTTTTTCTTCTTTTTGCCAAAGGTAATGTTGTCATTTACCGTCTGCTTTTTATCGCTGTAAGACAATCAGATGAAAAGTCAGCATTCACAAAAAGGGGCAGTGAATATGTTGATATATTTCTCGAAACTTGACACATTTAGAAGCTCAGTTGTACAAATCCCCCGCAACGAGAAGGAAAGTGGGTAGAGGAGAGTAAAGAACACACCATCTTACACAGTTAATCAAAAATAGCACGCTTGAAAATACATTCCTTGCACTCAAGCAACAAATGACCACTGAGCTGGTGTGTGACAAAGGCAGCAGTAAAGATGATGGACGAGAGCCTACAGAGATAAGTGGTTAATTGGCTGGTCTATCGCAGCAGACGATCTCATTACTATAGCTCAGAGGGCTTTGTTATCAAGCCTTGGCACTCTAAAGAGCCACTAATGACACCTTCCACTAAGATAAACTACAACTTAGCCGCAGTTCTCTCCACTTCTTTGTGAAACGCTGGAAAAAGATGTTTTCCGGCTCGCTGAGAATGAACGAACAACAACAACAACAACAATACTTGACAACAATATGAGAGAGAGATAGAGAGATTGAAAGAGAAGCGGGCATATCAGATAGTAGACTTCTATCAACGAGGTATTTGAAACTTTATGAGAACGCTGTAACCAATATCCTGTGGAGCAGTGGCTGCCCAGTGAAAGAGGGGCCAGATCATACTTCAGGATTGGGATAGGAATCATAGTGTAAAATATACACATATTATTCTAAAAATGTACCAAGAACCGCTGTCATGCAGGAGTTGAACAGACTTTACTGACACGAATGAAGCGTACAAGCTTATAAAAGAATCAATAAAAAAAAACTTCGAGCTACTTGCTGATGAAAACATGGAACTAGAGGAGTGTTGTGGAGCACAATTTCCATTTTTAATCACCAATACCAACAGGAACGGGACTACCTGGCTTTGTAGGTGGAGCTGAATGGGTTAGTTTCTGCTTGAGAGTCTCCAGTAAACGGGTTGGGAGAACGCAGGTCTCCAGAACTCCCTGAACGCCCCCCGTTGCTGGTCTTGCGGCCTTCCTTCTTTCCCGTCACGCGTTCCAATAGGCTGACCTTCTCCTTTTTCTCCCTCCTCTCCGCCCGGTCCCACAGCTGCCCGTGCTCCCCCTCAAATGGATTGCGGTTGCGTGGGAGCGTGGCATACTTCTGTGGCAGGGTGTCACTGATATCAGTGAAAGGGTCACTGTGTGCTTCTTCGTCCTGGTATCCTGGCACCTCGCTCTGGGAACGCCTGTGAGGGCCACCTGTACTTCCTAGAGAAGAAATCAAACGGATTACATCAACTTATGGACGTTAAAAGCATAAAAACGCAAAAGAAATTCATAATCACATGATTTACAAAGGTACTATGTGATACTATGGGGTGCGTTTTAACTTTGGTTTTGTTTAATTCTGTTCATTATCTGTTACACAGTTTGAGATAATGAACCATTGTAATAACAAGTTCCAGCGTTTTGATTCCCGTAGAACAAGAACTCTAAAAGGTATTTTACACAATTGCCTTCCTCATTATAGGACATAAAAGCGTAACGATGAAGGTGAAGCTGGTCAGTTCAGTTCTCTCCCACCTACTGCACCTGTTTTTATGATTTTATTCCATCCATGAAGAAGCAAAAACGGTGACAGGACCTCGTCCACACAAGCACAGATGATTTTAGAAACACTGATTGTATTCTTTATTTTGTGCATTTGTGTCATATGCAGTTTTTGAGCACTACAATTAAAAACTTTTAAAAACTCCTCCTTTAGGAGTTCAGAATCTGGACATTGTGGTTGGCTGCATTGGGTTTTGCACCACCATTTAGACCAGTTTATAGTCGTTCGTCTGTGTTGTCCAACTAACCAAGTATCAGTACATGGAAGTCTGAGTTCTGCTGCTGATGGATAGTTGTACTAATGTATCTGGTCTTTTGTACCTTTGACGGTGTCTCTGTGTCAGTAACCTTTCGTAAATTAGTGAGGCTTAAGAACAGTTTTGCCAGATAGCACCTGAACTTGTTAATGTTTTGTATGTTTGCACATATGTACATTTTTCCCAAACAACCACACTGGAAAATAGAGTGGTCAAAAGATGCTCGTTAGGTTACTGCTGCAAAATCTAAACACAGAACCCACCATCACTGCTTTAAATGAGACCCATTTGCACCTCAAACTGCTGGGATATCAGTCGTTTCTGCATTGTTTTAAGTCCGTTTCTTCAGAAACACACTGAAGAGAAGTCAACTTATAAAGAACTCATGTCTCAGTGTGAGAAAACTAGCAGTTTTCATCACACACGATGGCAATTGTGCTGGATGCATGTGATTTTTTTTTCTTTAAATTTCGAGAACAGACGGAGGAAGCAGTGTTTGTATAAACACCTTTGCACATGTGGACTGGAGAAAAAAAAAAAAAAAGACTGAGTCTTTATCAGTATTTTATTCAAATTCAACTTAAAACTACGGCTGATCCTCACCACTTTCTTCGATGGAGTTCATGGAGTCCAGTTTGGGTCGAAAGTGGGTCCCAATGAGATCTGACATGGAATGGGCTGCGGAGAGTTTTTGGGCGCCGGATAGCAGCGGCCGTCTGACCTTTGCGTCTGGCTGGGCTGGTGGTTCTGGGGTGGAAGACTGGCGGTTGGGCTCCGATTCGCACACGGCGGAGCGAGGCAAGATGGCTGAAGACGTGTCACCAAAGCCACTGTCGTGTTTGCGACCTTTCATTTTGTCCTTGAGTTTGGAAAAAGGCGAGCGGGGCTTCTCCTTCATGGAGAGGTCAAACATGCTGGCTGTCATGTTGTTCCTCATGAACTGAATGCTGACTTGGATGCGACCTCGTTCTTTCCTCTTCTTCCCCGGCTTGGACTCCAAGGAATACCAGCTACAATGACAGCGCAAGGAGCTTATGCTGAGCACATTCAATGACAGACGTTTTATAAAAAAAGAGCAAGATTAATAAAAGTCAGCTCCAACAACAAATCCTCTGAGTTGATTATATGTAATTCAACATAATTCAGGAAGGCGTGTATACACAGTCAGAATGTACGAAAAGTCTTTAGACAAGCAAACAATGGGACGAATGGAAGAAAACAGCCAACCTTCCCTCTAATGTGCGCTTCCTCGTTCTTTATGGACACGACTAAAAAGGCTAATTTAGGAAGACTAATCCAAAAGCTACACACAAAAGCAGCGGCTTAAATCATTTCAACTTTTTTTGACATAAGTGAGAGCACCATTTATCATTGAAAGGATAAACATTATTCTCTGAAAACTGAACATAAGGAATAGCCTGCTGAAGAATTATAAAGACCATTTCGGGCTGCTTTTGGGGCTCCTATTTGTTTAACCTCTCTGCGTTTGAGCTAGAAGTAATGGGATTTATGCCTTCGCTCTGAACGAGCTAAAGTGGCATTTGCACAAATCTGGTCTTTGTTAAGAAATGCAATGACAAGCGACTGGGAAATGCAAAGCCACATCATAGGGCAACTCAATAGTTCATAAATGCTAATGAGACATATCGTCTGTGTTATAGGCCTTATAACAGAGTCCATTAGACCCCCAGGATCAGTGAGGAACAAGTGTGCATCAATGTTTTCTTCCCTATTTTTTATATTATTGAAATTTCTTAGTGTTGGGATAGTTTTGTCAAAATAAGCCGAGAACTCTTGAACTGCAAGCATCACTTCATAACGGTCTGTTAATTTGATATGTAATGATTTATTCTATTCCTTGAAGTGCAACAACACATTTGGCATGTATTAACTAAAAATGAGCAGCTTCATCTTCTAAATCATCTTGTCTGTGACCCAGCAGCCCAGTCATGAATGAAAGGCCTGGTCTGGTCCCATTCCCAGGCTGTGTGCCACGCTCAGGCTGATCAGCAGCCACAGCATGCCGCTGCCGTGGTGCAGAGACTGAACCTCACGTGTGTCTCAAGGCCAAGATAAACCTCCCTCCTGCGCCTGGAACCACAATTCTCCCACTCGGGCCTAGACCTCTGGGAAACTTCTCATAATCAACAAACACAGGTGTGCGATAATTATGGGCTGCCGACTCAGATATCAAGACGGGCTTCCCTCCTCAACGTGTCAGTTCAAAAACACTGCGAATGTGCCGTGGCAAACACAGACCTGGTGCCGGGTGTGGATATAGTATCGAGGGTATCCCGCTATCATTGTCAAGCTTGGCAGCGGTGTGAGATTAGGCCAACAGGAAACATGGATACATCCATTACAGAAAGGTGCACAGCCCCAAGGTGCATCAGTTCAGACACCTAAATAAATAAAGGCTTTTCACGCTGATTATAACATATTGTGATTCTCACAGCTGAATGGTAAAGAGGAAATGTGCTAATGTCTTTCCATGCTGAAAAGTGCAGTGAGCTAATTAACACCAGATCCAATTTAGTTGTGTGGTTCCTGTTTCCTTAATATAGGGTTAGGACATGAGTGTACATCTGTGCTGGACACGGAAGGAGTATTTTCACATGGTATACTCCATCCAGCAACCCACCATTTGGCCACCAATATCTGATGTACAGGTAATTTAAAGTCTTCACCTTCCATCATCCGTTGAGCAAAGGAAGGCCTCCATACCACTGACAGGATTTCAACACGACAGAACAACAACACTGCACAAACAGGCTAAGATTCAAACACAGGTTCCACAGAAACACCTCCATTCAGTCTGACTATAGTAATAACTAACATGACACGTTTGGCCAGCTCCACAAGTTTCAATTAGGCCGTTTAGTGCTAACCATGTCAGTGATTAGGCTAAAAATAAGCTCTCAACAATGTAGGCCAAATCACCGCTAAGTCCCACACAATAGACTGTCAGCAAGATGGAGAAATTCAAGTTAAATCTGTATGTGGTCGCCCACTGAGCACAAATGGGCTAACTAATCTGCAACAGCTGTGTTACACAGTTAACAACTGAAGAACTGAGGGGGGAAAAAAAAGATCTACTAGGCTACAAACTATTTGAAACAGGCGCATCAAATAAAATGACCTTATAAACCAAGTGTATGGAGAGAAAAGGGGCATGTGCAATGGCATATAAATCATGTGACGTAAAGGAGTTGGGTCATGAACTTATTTAGGAGGAAAGGACAGACAAGGCACTGCACTTTGGAGTGGTCTAACACATGAGCGATATGTGACGCAAAAACAAAAAAAAGAAAAAAAAAACTATTTTAGACTTTGTTGTAAATTCTTGTGACTGGAACAACTGTACAAATAGTTTCCACTTCCTCTCAAAGGTCTGCTGCTCAACCAGATATGAATGAAAATGATATGAATCATATATAAGAGCAAAAATACTGGACATCTGAAGACTCAGTGTGGAGATCAAAATACCAAAATTCAACAATCATAATTCAGACTGGCATTTAAACAGTAGGCCAAGTCTTTATATTACTCTTCAGTATTCATAAATTAAATACCAATGAGCTTTTTTTCCCCCTGAAGATTTGTTAATGAGATTCGCAACACTTATCCTGATTCTGATCATGTGACTACTATGTGTTGTGCATTTTTGAAATGCATGCCTTTAAAAAAAAAATTATGTATGGTTTGTATTTTTCAGAAAACAGCCATTTATTTTCCAATTTTGAGAGATAATTTTGCTTAAAACATTCAGAAGCAGATTTGTAGAGAATTATAAATCAAGGTATGTTCTTTTCAGGACGTCGTGATGGCTGAAACATTACTTACTCAGTTTTCCTTCTCTCTTTGTTGTCAAAGATTTCATTGAGGTTGATAGAGCTCTGACCCAGGAACTTGTCCATCCCAACTAAAGAGCGATGCATCACTATCAAGCAGAGTTCATAAACTTCAGGATTGCCCTCCAAAAGTAGACCAGGTAACTCAAACGAGGCTTCTTCTCTCCACACAGGATTTACCGTCTTCTCTGCCACTGATGTAGAGTACTTTTCCTTGCCCAGTTGGATGATAGTGTAGGCATCATTGGTACCATTTTTGCCTTTGGGCTGTAAACCAGTTGCTTGAAGAACAGTGGCTTGGACATGGGTTGGAAACCACTTCTGCGATTGCTCACTAAGTGACATGATCAACCCTGGTTATTAAATGTAATCCATTAACGACGACAAAAACACATATATAATTGATGTAGTTAGTTATTTTAGTGAGTGCAATAAGGAAAGAGAAAAAAACATGACTCAATATAGTCTGTTATCCATGCTGGTGTGGTTTATGACAACAGTAGCTATGGCTACGAGCAGAGACGAGTCTGACAAAAGGAGCACGCCTCATTTTTCTATTAAATCACAGATGTCCAAGCCACTGGTGAGTCATCTGCAAAACGACAGAAAGAAACAGAAGAGCATCACCATCCCTGCCAAAGCCATAAAATGACTCATGAAGGTGTACAGGAAGTATAAATATCAAGCCGGTTACAGAGTTTAGTCCATTTTAATGGTAGCTGACTGAATTAACGTGTTATTTTAATTGATAACAGCAAATAAAGACGAAAAAACAAAAAAACATTAGTCTACGTATATATACACACGTTTTCAACGCAGCACTTGATGATCTCAACCAGTGACACGTCTGTGAGTCACACTGAGGGACACAAAGACGGTTTTAAAGTGATTCATGAATAAAGGGCTCGCGGGTGTCTTCAGGTGCACACCTGCACTACGACTGTTTATTATAGTGGCATCCCTAGAAACCCATGTTGAGGTGGGGAAAGGAAGGGTGTTTTTTTTTTGGGGTTTGTTTTTTTTTAAAGAGCCCTCTTTCATACCGATACGTTCATATTCTCAACACAGAGATGTATTTATGTCGCGAAGCTGCTAAAACACCGCTGCATTTAGTTAGCGCAACGTTAGCACGAGCGGCTACCAGGAGCATCACAGCTACTCAGAGCTGCTTACCTCGGCGTCATTTTCACCCAAACAGCACGGACAACCAGCGCTTCAGCACACAAGAGGCCGTCTCCGTGAAACAGATTCACGCAGCGTTGTCCAAGGTAGAAATGCCAGCTTGTGTTAGTCGCAGCGGCTCTTTTTGTAGCACTCCATACCTGCTCTTTGCTGTCGGACAGCAGCGAGCGTTGCTTCCTACCATGACGTCACTTCCCCCGACTTGAGGAGGAGGAGGAGGTGGTGGAGGAGGAGGCGGGGGTTCCGATAAATGAGCAAGTCTGATGTACGATCATTAAAATAAAGATACCACGGTTGAAGTATAGCATATTCTTGGAACAAATGGAACATACTTTATGTACAGATGACCAAAAAAAAAAAGACTGAAAAGAGAGACAGTGTCATTATTGAGTTGAGAATTACAGTTAAGAAATAACTAAAAGCAATTTTGTTGTTATACACTTTCTCGGGATTTGGCTGCCATGCGGTATGGACACCTTGTGCACTCACGGGTGGACTTACTTGAGAGGGGTAAATCATACAAACACGGGGAAGTGCCTTTGTCTCACGAGTGGAACATGGAGGTGGAGATAAGGGGTTCACTTGAATGAACACGGACATGCTTGTCACCCCACTTGACAAGTGCATCTTAACCAAACACACCTGTCCATGTTGGTTTTATCGTTGTGCTGCAACCAGAGCGGTATATACACACCACTGGCCCGAGGCTCAAGACAGGCCATCCATCAAGCCGAGATTATTGCTCTTATCTAGAGTACATCTTTGAATGAAATGCTAAGGCTTAGTGAAATATTAGGCTTAGAAAAAATGTGTCTGATAGGATTTAATACATTTGTGGATCTCAACCCTCATGTTTTACATTACCTGTTACATAAGAGGGATATCAAAATACAAAGTCCCTTATTAACAAGCCACAAAGCATTTAGATGTGCCAAAACATAGGTTATGTATTGTAGCCCATGTGCGAAACTTTTTTTTACTTTAAAAATGAAAGCAGGCAAATAAATGTATTTGAAACCTGAAATCTGTTCATTCAGCTATATGAAATGAACCAAAATGGGAATATTGAAGTTCAATGCCTCAGTTATGGCTTCTTCTTTTACTCAAATAGTGTAAATGTTTTACTCTTATTAAAATACATTTATATAAATACACATACTCTTTACTGCAATATAGTTGGTTGATATATATATATATATATATATATATATATATATATATATATATATATATATATATATATATATATATATATACATATATATATATATATATATATATATATATATGTATATATATTTATTTATTTATTTATAAAACCCTCGTCATCTGGTTGTTGCTGTTCTGAATCAGTTAACAGGACTTTTTTTTAGGAGTAGGGATAATTTATGCAGTAACAACTCTGATTTTTCTAGATTGAACAAAAAAAACAACTTTAATTCACAATGAATAGGTTTGTTATCTTCTTGATTGCTATAATTAATAGTAATAATAGTATTAGTATTGATTTCAAACTCAATGCAGTTCAATTCAGGAATGCTTTATCAATACATGGAAGGATGTTATATTATGCATTTATTTTGATATAGATACTCATTATTATATATTGATTGGTATTACATGCAAATAAATGTTTTGTATATGTATAAAATTTTCCAATGATTTTGCTCTTACAAATAATTTAAGCAAGACTGTACAAAATTCCGATGCGTAACATGGATTTGAAATAACTGACCAACAAATGAGTGAAACTGAATGAAACTGTAAAAGTGGCTCTTGAATGTTTGATTGACTTCATGAATTCAGGATCACAGATTTATGGGTTTAGCTGGTAGAGGGATCAAAGTGTGACGGCAAAACCCTGAAGATCATCGGGAGTCCACTGAATTTTGTTTACAGCTTAAGAGAAGATCTGATAAGACTTCAGTCTGAGGATTCACACCATGCAGCTGCTGCTGGACTTCCAGGTGTCGATGATTTATCCATGTCCCATCACTACACACATTCCTTTTCAGGATTATTTTATGATCTGTTGTGGTTAGCGGTGTCAAGTTCAGATGAATGAAATAACGACCAGAGGCATGCAGATAAACAACTCGGGTCAAGATGTCTTCCTTAATTTGACAATAAGTCAAACATGTTCATATATTACCCTCTGTAGGAATATAACACTGCAGCACGTATCCTCTGCAAGATAAAATAACTTTAAAGACTGCATTCCAACATCACCTGCATTCTTTTATTACTCTCCTCTCATGGGGGATACTTTGTTGCATTTAAAAACAAAATATCACGTCATAAACCAGAGAGTAGTAACTTAAAGAAACGTCTACATTTTGAGGGAGCAATGCTGAAGGTCATAAACTGGCATATGAGTGAACCTTCCCTGGTCCATATGTTGAACCACATTAGCCATGGCCTCTAACGGCCGTCATTGAGTCCATGCACGTGGTTTTGGTTTAGACTTCTTTCTTCAACACTATATACGTTGTATTACATTTATTAAACACTTAAAAAAAAATCTCTGGCCGCAGGGCTGCCCATCTGTTGAGGACAACAGAACGTATATGAAAAGGCACGAGGCGCTGCGGGAGAGTGGAAACAGTTGTGATGTCAGCGCAGGTCTTAATGTGGTGCAGCTCTAAGCTCGGGATGGATGACTGATTTAAAAGGTATAGCTTTTAGTTGAGAGAACAGTTAGATCACAGATGAATTTTAATCAAAAAAGAAGGAGAAAGGAACACAAATCACTCTGGCTTTGCTCTCAGGAATGTTTTTGTGCATGTCTTTGATATATAGGTGCAGATGTGCGAGTGACGAGCAGAGCTGAAGAGGGCCGCTCAGCTAGGGCAGCATGTCAAGCCAGTGACTCCCTAAAGTTCCTGATTTCTGCCTTGTGACCTCAAAAAGGGTCAGTGAAACTTACAAAACACTGCAACATCCACTCATCGCTGGCGCATTATGTTTGCGAATGTTGTTTATAACTAATTTTACTTTTTCAAAATGAGAAAGGGAAGAGTGGATGCAACTTTGTAGGAAGAGGCAAAATTTGAAGCTTCAGCTTTAATTAGCCTCTTGATCATATTTGAATTTTTCACCGTATTATGAACTATATTTATAAATTAAGCACATCAGCATGAAATTAAAAAAATAAAATCTACTTGCATGGGTTTGTTTGCGCCATAGGGACTCCTGACTGTGGTGTTATGTGCACAAGTGTCTGCTAACGCTGCACAAAACTGCTATTCTGTCCTAACAGAACAGGACTTTGTGGGTCAAGACTCGTTGTGGAAGCCTTTTGACTGGCCTAAGCTGTGTGGACATGGGATTACCAGAGTGATTGCTGTGACAATCTGGCCTTCTAGCATGTAGTTTCTTAACATCTGGATGTGATCTTCGCTTTTTGCATATGAAGTAGTTTTTTTTAGTTGTTTGCCAGATTGAAGCTTCTCAGTGGGAGAAAACTGGAAACTAGAAGGAATTACTCTACCAGTATCAGTGGTGCATAGCTTATTCACTTCCGGAAGTCAGTAAGTACTTTTCTGGACTCCTGTAGTTTTCTTACTATTCCAGCATTGGAGATGAAGATGTCATCATCTGTGTGGCTGCTTCAGCGAGCCCACTCTCATCTGAACAAAGCAGCCAACACTGTTAGGATTATGGTCTTTAATTTCCCCAGGGCTTTTAAAACGATTCAGCCTGCAGTGCTATAGGAGGAACTCCAGAAAACACAAGTGGATGCCTCCACAATAACCTGGACTATTGACTACCCGGCAAACAGACCGCGGTTTGTGAGACTGAGGGATTGTGTGTGGTCAGCACAGGAGCGCCGCAGGAAACTGTTCTCTCACCATTATTCTTCAGTCTGCACACCTCAGTCTTCCGGTATAAGTCACAGACTTGTCATCTCCAGAAATACACAGATGATTTTGCTGTTTTCTGTGTCTTAGTGGCGGACAGGAGGTTCAAGACAGAGAACTAGTGGACCTCTTTGTGGTACGGTGTAAGAATAACCTCATCTAACCTCATCTTTAAAATGAACAAGACAGGAGATGATTATGGATTTTAGAACAACCAGGAATAACCAGGAATAGTAAGAGATTTCCATCTTGACAAAAAATGTGGAGGAGTACAGATATCTCAGAGCTCACTTGGACCACAAAATGGACTGGAATTGCAACATTGCTGTTTACAAGAAGGAACAGCCAACTGTTCCTCTTGAAGAAGATGTTGAATATCTTCTATAAGTCTGTGGTGGAGAGTGCAAATTTGTCTGTCATATGTTGGGGCAGCAGCATCAGAACCAGCGGACAAAATTATGAATAAGGCAGTTTGTGTGCTAAGGAGACTGCACTGGGAACCCTAGAGGTGACAGTAGATAAAATTATGCTGGACAAGCTTTTTAACACATTAGACAACACTGCACAACATTTACACAACAGAGTATCTTCACTCACAAACTTCTTCAGTTCTGCAGCAACGAGGACCAACACAGGAGGGCAGCCGTCCCATCTCCAGCATGAACTTGCAAATCTAATATGCAACTGAACAGCTCCAGTTGTATGGAGCTGTTGATGGTGAATATAAACTTAAATTTCAGAGGTGGTTTCAGGCATCTGACCTCCTGGACTCCTCCCTGTGAAGATATTTCAAGCATGTCCTACAGGGAGGACACCTGCAACAGCCTCAGCTGGGGGGACTATATTATCTACTATCTTTTTACAGAAGAATCTGACCACAGCCAGGAAATTGTTAAAAATTGATATATGATTTTCCAGTGGTCCTGACCCAGAAGTGTGTGGGGTGAGACCACAGGGTTTTCCATGGGTCTCTGGAAGCTGGACGTTGAACATGCAGCTTCAAACTTTCTGGTACACGTTTATCATCTTTCAGTTTCCATGGACGTAGAATGAAACTGAAGAGAGCAGACTTTTATGAACATTTAGAATACAGAACCTTATACACCAAACAGTTTTGGCTTATGGCCTTCATCAGCATCTCCAAGCTGGAGATGTTGCTGAAATGTGCATTACAAATAAACTTGCCTTGCCTTATGTTGTAGGATTGGGTTATTCTGGGCTCTTTGGTGGGTCTGAGTGGATATTACAGTGTTACTATGCCGTGTTTAGAACCTGCATATATTACCCCACAACAAACTTATCAACGTTCTTCAGTTTACATGCAAGTAAGTTTAAAATTGTGACAGATTTATTAATTGCATAATGCCCATGTGTCCAACTCATATGACACATATAACTAATTAAGACACCAAAAATGCTGCTGTTCACATGTGAACATAATACTTTTTATGTGTGTTGGGGAAACAGTGAAGATTAGGCATTGATTGTTTAAATATAACAATTAATATAAATGAGAAAACAAACAGAAATGAGAAGTCCAGATAGCAGCCTACACTGTCCCCATGGGCTTGAAAATTATAGCATTCAAACACCCACAGTTTAACGTCAGCAGCACACTCTGCGGTCATGATTAACGGAGCAGGGGAGCAGGGGAGCAGGTGTTCACCCGGCATCAGTATGAAAAGACTCTACCCCGACCAGAGGAAGCACCTACATGTGTATGCCCCGCAGTCAGCCCTGTACAGGATGAAATAATTCATCAGAACTGTTCAGAAGAGACATTGTGAGGCAAAGTTCAGAGGCATGCTAATGACAAGAGCATGTTGAGAAGAGGAGACTTGTCAGCTCTGAATGAATTGGGAATGGCAGATCAGGGGTCAGGCTGTTGCAAAGTCATTATATGTTTTTGTGGAATTCATGACGAGGACTTGCAAACTTCTGAAAGACATTGGTTGTTTAGTAGCATATGTTGCATGCTCCATGTTTCCCCTTGAAAAGGCTGGGTAGGAACGATTCACATTTCCACTCCTTGTTAATGCAACATTTATTTTTCTTTCAGCTGAAAACATGAAAATATAGACACATTTCTTTGTTAAGCCCAGCTGCCAGCTAGAGCTTTCCATAGCCAAAATAAAAATGCAACTGCATTTCACAGTGGTATGGTTTAAGGTAATTTAAAGTATTGAATAAAAAGTCTTTACAAATTACCCTCTTTTTCTAAGAAAGCAGAATGTATAATGTGCTCATATTTGCATAGCCATAACGGTTACAGTGGGAAATTAAGTGCACATATGAAAGCCCATATTAATCAGAAAGTGCATTCAAAAGCACACAAATATAGAGGAGTTTTACTTTAGCTCTGGAGAAAAAAATGAGTGGGTTGTATCATGACGTTTACGAGTCTTCTGCACTTGCAGCAGAATGCAATCGTCTTATTACCAGTCTCTACAAGGATCAGCATCCCACGCAGCTACTCGGTCTGTATGCTTTTATAGAGATTTCCCTATATTAAATCTCAAATTCACATTTTTTTTCCACACACATACACATTGAATGCCGTATAGTCAGATCCCCAAATACATAAGATTAAACTGTAAATACTGTCAGTACACAAGCTCAGTGCAGCTAAAAGGCACAAACAAAGAACTAATGGAATCAGAGGTTTAAATATTTTGGAAATGCTGTTAAAATTTTGTGGTGTTACAAACTAAAAAGAAAATATCCCATTAAATGTCTTTGGATGGCTCATGGTATCTGGACAGTAGAAAGTTTTTATTTCTAGTTTGAATTTGAATTTGTATCTCACAGTGGCTGACTTCGGGTCTAAGTCAGTCTCATAACCACCGACTGAAATAAAGCTTGAAACTGCCAAGGACCGACATGGACATATGCTGTCTAAATGTGATATTTATGAAAAATTGTCCACTGGAGTTGTGGTACAATATTATGTAAGAGATATTAAGAAAACTTGAAGGAAACTCAGAAATGATCAAGCGTTTGATTTTAGTTTTATTTTCATTTCGTCACGTAAGGATGAGGAGAACATGAAAACTCCACCAACCAAGCCCTGCTGCCCTAAATACAGTTTAGATATTTGACTGAATGAAATGTAAACACAGTCTCATTCAAATGAATGAACAACAATTATATGCTCAATTTAAATAGTAACTGACTTAAATGGGTACAGGGAGACAGCGTTGTTACATACTTACATTGAAATATTTTGTCTTGAAATCTGCTGAAACCGTGTCGGAGGGCGTAGGACTGTTGCTGTTTGTGCAGCAGTCAGCCAGACCAGTCAGCCACAGACGTTTCCAAAAGTGTTGCAGATGCGTTGTGCCACTTGATATGCTTTAACAAATCAGTGCAAACACAGTATGCTGCATGTTTGATTTGCAGAATGATATCAAGAATGTTATGAATTAAGAGATAATGTCACTCCATCATTGGGAAATAAAGGCCCCAAAAGATGACCTTTGTGTTTAGTGTGGGAAAGGCCAAGAAATTGTGAGTACCTTTGTCACATGTCATAGATTACCTTATGGATGACTTGTCAGGTTAGATGATTGTTGCTGTTACCTGCCAGCAGACACCAGTCACCCTTTTAGTTTTGTTATAAGTATAATTTCATATGCTGCCACTTAATATTCCTGAGAAAATTAACATTAAGTTTGTAAAAGTTTAGTCCAAATTCCAGCATCACAAAGGAGAAGAACATGCTCGTGTTTGTTTTTTGTGTTACGTCTTTAAACAGCGTGATTACTTGGACTCATCATCCATGTCTGCTGAAGGTATCTGGTCAGGTTTCCCTGGAGTGGTTTCCTGCTTAGGTCAGCCACTCTGTTGCTCCATCATCATCCCTCTCGCTGTTCCCTGTCTCCGGGTGACACCACTGACACCTTCTAATCTGCACTCACTACATCTTTACTTGGCATCATCCAGATGTTGGAAAGTCTTTCACATATTTACCACAATTTGTGCCTGTGCAGTGGTAGTCAATCTTTTTTTTTGTGAATATTAAGCAGGGAAATATATTTCATTTGATCTTACTCCTCATCCTTCTGTGAGGTGATGGCATATCAATAATTGTTACATTGTCAACCTGACAACAAAGGTCAAGGTCTATGATGGAAAAAAGCTGAAGTATTGTCTAATTTTTGTGTCACATCAACCACAAAAGGTTACTCAGATGACATTAAGCGGCGCTGGCATCTCTGATTGGCAATATGAGGCTCCTGACCTTTTATGATGTACACAGCTGGTACTGTACAGTGATTTCTTGACATCACAATGACTGGTTTTAGTCTCTTATTTGGTGGAGCTTTTTTTTTAAGCTTTAAGGTCTGTAACCTATTTCTATTCAAGCCAGCTGAGGTGTATGATTTGTGAGGGCTGCTTGGCTGCTCCCAAACTGCCACATTTACCATAGGAGAGTTTATCTTCTGTGTCTTGCACATGCATGTATCGTGTCATAAAGATCATTTAAAATAGTTAAAGGAGTCCAAGTCTTCATCAGTGACAATATGGTTAATTCAGTGCATCAGAAAATCCAGTTTCGCTCCATTTAGAAAATATAAGAAAGAAACTCAATCCACATATGGCAGTAGCTTGAATTTCAATTGATTCTGATACCGACGTTGTGTATCCTAAGCCTCGACATCTGCTTGCAAATAGTTATCAATTTTCAATTATGAATATGTTTAAAACCTCTCTAATGCCTGCAAAAAAGGTCATATTTAAACATGGCTTTTGCCACAAATATGCTTTTTTTTCCCAACAGAAAGGCCAATTTGATGCTCATCATGTGCCCTGGTGTACCTAAGCGCTGTTTAAAGAACATCAATGCAAAGAAGGATTAAATATTCCTGTATTTTGCTAATCATTTATGAAATACATAATTATCTCAGCTGCTTGTTGAGGGGATTAGGAATCATTGATTCTCTCTCTCTCTTTCCATGTATATATAGTGTCTACCTAACCCTTTCAAACTCCCCAATAGAAATATTCTGGATAATATGTATGCATATAGTTGGCAGTGCTGCACTCCGGTTCATATTTAATGCAATGTGAATGACTAATCCATGAAATGTGTGGGTGGGATGATTAACACAGACACCAGCACTGAAAATATGTTTGCTTTGAAACTCTGAATGTGATACAAACATGAAACTATGAATAATTGGTAGAGAATAGGAGCCTGTGTAGATTTAGAACTCAGAATTGCAGTTTATGACTAATTGTGTTAAGTGAAAATGAAGTGCACTTTTGTTCCTGGGATAATTAGCTTTTAAATGTTGCGAGGGTGAATGTGGAGGCTCTCCTGGGCTCCGCTGCTGGAGTGAGCTCTCTAGCTCTCCCATGGGGTGGTAGCACTCATTACATGCAGCCTGCAGGCCAGAGGAGAGGAGGGGAGACGGCGTTTGTTGGGAGGGACCACGGAAACATCTCTTACTGTTTAACAAAATTCTGCTCTGGATAAAGGAAAAAGGTTACGGTAACAGTTGTTACTAGGAAAATATATATAATTCAAGTCTTTGTTTTACTCTTCACATATGTTTTACACTGTCAATAAATTCAGTTCATGAATGCGCTGTTTTAAAAACTCAGAGGATCCCCTAGTTTTCTGAACTCCAGTTGTCAGGACTATCAGGGTGAGCAGTTTTATATTTACAGGGGTTTAAATGAAATGTAGAATGTACGCAGGAGCATTACCTTGTTAAATTAGGGTGAAGCAGAACTAAAAATGCATTCTGAGTTCATCACATCAAGAAAAATTGTGTAATCAACCACCCAGCCAAGCAAGAATGAGTGAAACATTTAAAAAGAAGATAAAACAAGCCGCTTTTGGATTCTGGGGTTGTGTCTGCTGAGATTACTGAGGACAGTCGCTGACAGATCTCAGACCAGTTCAAGTTAACGGCATTAAACAGAGCGGGATTGATTTTAACACAACCTGGATATGAAATCAGAAAAGCACACATCAGCTATTAACTATTTCGGTTGCCCTTTGATTGTGGACTGTTTGTGCAGATCTCAAAACTTGGCCATGAAAACATGGTGTCAAACTCTAGTATGTGCACATGCAGGTACAATCCTGTAACAGCCGCAGAACAAGACAGAGAAATTGGTCTTTCAGTCTACTTATCTCCAAAATTAGGGGCTTTTGAATAAAGAGATTAGAGTGAGAGTTGTTCCCATTGAGTGTGAGGATGTGTTTGAGAACAGCAAACTTGGAAAGTAACTTCGATGGTATGGTTATTTTAAACATTATGTTGGACAAATTCCCCACATTTACAAAATTGTTATAAATTCAGTAACCAAACAGTAAACAAACTGACACAGTTTGGTTATTGTTTCTTTGTGGTTGAGGAGGCGCCGGACATCTGCTCAGGTATAGAGAACACAATTGCACAAAAGACAGACAACGTAAAACCCAAGTTTGATGTTTTATCTCAGAAAAAAAAGGTTAGTTCACTGATAATCAGACCAATCAGTTAATCGAAAGTCCAAACTTCAGTCCAAAAGTTTTAGTGCACAGAAAGTCAGGTTAACACTAACAAACAGAATAAATGGGTTTAGAAAAAAGTAGTAAACTGTAAAACAGGCAGGGTCAAAATGTTGAGCATCAAATGTTGCGCAGGTGTAATCAGTCATAGGTGTGGCTTATCGGTGCAACTAAAACATGCAATTGATCAGGAAACCTGCAGCGGGAGACGGTGGACCTGGAGGACGAGGTGAAGGTTGTGATGAAAGCAAGAATGTTAGGCTGCATGACCAAACATCTGGGATGTCGCAATTGTAAAGAAACCCTTCTGGACTTAACGTACCAAACCAGACCAGTGTCCACGCCTGAAATATTGTAAACATCACTCCAGAAACAAGGCACGTGTTTGTAAATTTGGAAAAACTCCCCCAGTTTTGCACTATGCATCTTCAGCAGGGGCAGGTGCAAAGATCAGGCGCTTGTCTTAGTCAGGGCACTCTTGAAAAAGAGATTTTAAAGTGATTTTCTCCCTGGTTAAATCAAGGCTAATAAATAAAACAGATATATAAATGTGTCCTTGCGTGTCAGGTGCTAATTTACAACTGGTGGGATAGTAAATACCGACAGTAATTTATTTAACCCCAAAACAGGTATTTGCACTTGACACAAAACGTCAGTAAATCTGCCCCTAACTGCTCAATTTACAGAAGTATAACAGTTTCCAGTCTTGTAACGTGTTTAAGCCAGCTGTTGTTTTACCTATGTTCTCTTGAAAGTCTCTGAATTCTCTTTTAACGAAACTAAGCCATTCTTGCACTTCTGCTTTGCACACTGTATTTTTTTATGTCTTGTATTTTGTTTTTAAAAATAAAACATTATGAGTTTTCACCAAGGATCAATAAACAAACTCACAATTTAAAATTCTCTTTACAAGACATAAGTAGCAAACATAAAACACCTACTAATGAAATACAGCATAGAAAAACCCTCATTTACAGCATTGTTGATAATCACATTATCCCCATGCTAAGTTTTCTTTTAAGAAGATTACATTTTGCTCATCCTTTGTAAGGATCTTTTCTTTAAATAAAGATTTGCTCTATGATGGGCATGTGCTACCCAGTAGTGCTGGATTATTACAACCGGTTACTGAAAACCTCTTTAAACGTAACCAAAATCTATTCACATAAAAGGGACAAGGTCGCTTCAGAGAGAGAGCCGAAGGAAGAGGAGGATTTAGGCAAAAGGACGGGACAGAATAGATGGCGGTGGGGAGACAGAGCGAGTAATTACTTGATGTAAAGGCCACAAACAGAGCTCCTGCTGTCACTGAAAAATCAAATCTGTCAGCAATTAGAGGGAGACCAAGCAGCACTTGTCAGTGGACAATGGCTCGAGAAGAGAGGGGGTTAGCAATTATTAGAACTGATAGAGTACCTTTATTTATCTAAACAGCAGGTTAGTTGCCCAATCTCCTCCTTTGTCACTTGTTGCTTATATGAAAGGGGCACCACTTAATCCAAATAGTGTTCCTTATGGTAACCAGTGGCTATTATACCCAGGCCAAGAGCCGGAGAGGGCTGCTTTTTAGCGTGTGGAAGAATAATCCAGGGGTTGATCTCATGCTCTTGCAATGCCTCCTCTGCTCAAAGAGCTGATCGGGATCCCTTATGTTTGAAGCTATTTATTAGAAGTTTGGGGCATTGGGGTGGGGACGGGATGGGGGGGGGGGGGGGGGGGGGTTAGCCTGAAACTTGTAGTCGTTATCAAAGACTTCTGCTCCTTCAAGGGGAAAAAGCCCACAGGGTCTCAGGGAAGGGATTTGAGATGTGTAGAGGTTATTTCCATTTAAAGCCACCTGCAGATACAGTCTACACTATCCACTCTGTGGGTCTCACGGAGAAATAACAGCATCGTGTAAACAGGGAAGATGGTCCTCTTGTTGAGTTAATGAAAGACATGGAGAAATGTTATTAAGTGGTGGCTCAGACGGTCGCTTAGGATATAAGCTTTTCACTGTGTGTAAGATTACAGTTTAATACTTTTAATTTGTGATATAAATGTCAGGCTCATCTGTTAGAAAATGTTTTTCAGCCAGTGTAATGATGCAAAAATCACAGATAATTGTATATTCTTACATGAGCTTAACATCTCAGAACAACACTTCCTTTAATGCATTTAATTAAACCGCGTTTATTATTTATATTTCCTAATTTCCCTCACCACACTGGAAAAGAAGGTTTTTAGCACTGTTAAGCTTTAATAAGAGCAAAGCAATTATTTTTGCTATTTGATAAAACTAATCTACATCTAGTAAAGGTCAGATTTGGCTCCATGCAGTTACTTGCATCAGTACCTCTCAGGTGCAGAATGAAGAACAGTTGTTGCAGTTTTACATCAGGCAGCAAGAGTAGTTTACGTCTGGCAAAGTCAGCAATAAAACGAAGAAAGAAACGGGGTGGAGTGGCTACGAATTATTGGATCAATTGTTCTGGTTCTGGTTCTTTAAAAGAATCATGCAGAAGAACTAAACTATCCAATTTGCTGATGATGTGAATTCATTTCATTAATGATGTGAGTGTGTTTGTCCCGTTTCCGCGTTGAACTGCGGAAGTTAAGAGCTGGGAAACATTCAGTGAAACGCACGCTATCTTACAATGTGGCTGATAACTCTTGTGCTGACACAGGCTAATTTCCTCAAACATCCTTAACTGGGTCGAAAATTAATATCAGCCTTACTCTCAAATGTTCTGTTGTTCAATTAAAATCCAAATTGGAAATGAAATTAACAGTGTTTCAAAAAACTTTAACAAGAATTGTAACCGTTATTTGAAGAACATTTTAGATGAAGGTTTGTGGATATAAACCTAAATGGTCTTCAAATTTTGAAAAGAAGTTATTCTAAACATTTTTTCCAATTGTTAGTATTGAGGAAATAACTGAAAATCCTTTTCAGTGTGTTTTGAGGAAAGTCCCAGTAAAGTTTTTGCTCCGTGTCGATGATGTTGGCTGCTTCCTCAGCAGGACAGGTCATCGCCGCACAGATTCCGTCGACAGCTTCTCCACGTTCGGTTCCTGAGCTGGAAGAGCTGGACGTTTGTGGAGATGCCGTCCGATTGTCAGTGAAGTATGCGGAGAGTAGTAAACTAGTGTCCTAAATATTCCTGTTTATATGGACTCCAGATGTGAAAAATATGAAATGCCATGAATCACCGGAGGGTGATTAGCTTTCCACATTTAGGCCGTTGAAAAATGCATAAGTACATCACTCATGGCTCAAAGCAGATTTTTCAAGATTACAGAGATGCATATTTTCTAAATAGTGGCAGGTTTTATTGTGGTTTACGGAGCGCTCATGTGGGAGAGCGAGCAAGCAAGGCTCATAAACCGGAGACACCGACGGGCGCTTCTTTAAGTCGACATGTAGGTATTTGCCTGTTTCTCACACATACAAACATGTGCTGCTGAGTCACATTACGGAGAGACGGAAGAAGAACTTCGGACTGGTGGCCGGATGATCTTAAAGTACAAAACTTTCATCCACAGTGATATCTATTTATCAGCTTTCAGGTAGGGATAAATATCTATCTGTGCTAGTATGAGTGTACGGTTACTGATGTACCAAGATCCTTTTTTACAGACAAATTATACTTTTCCTTCCTCAATTTGTTAGGAAAAGTGTGTCTGATTGGAGGGAAGTCTGTGTAAGAGAGAACACGTGAAAACATTGTTTCTCTCTTTTTTATGCTTTCACAGCTTAAACAAATTTCATAAGACAGCTTTTGACTGACAGCAGAGTGCTCTCCCACAATGTCTTCTTTTTGCTCTCACATTCCTTGTAAGCAGCTGTGCGCCATTTTGAATGAGATGAAGGCTGCGAATCCGTGCTGCACACACACCATGGACTTGGAACAAGTCAAACGTTATTGCAAGTCTCTGCAGGTCTGAATGCGCTGCTTATGCATCACTGACAGTTTTATATGTAAACAGTATAAACAGCAGTATCGCAACTGTCATCATTAAGTGGTGTGTTTGGATGGAAAATGGCGAAAATATTCAAATTAGTTATTGTCAGTTTGATTTAAACCTACACGAGGTTTGTTTGTCATTTGAATATTTTAGGTATTTTACGTTTAAAACTGAGGTCATATGTTTATTTGCGCAGAAACAGCATTAACGGAAGCTTTGAAAAAATGGTTTTGTGTTGTCTTGATTTATCTCCATCATAAAAACACAGAGCAGCAACAGGTCAAGAGCTTAAACTATCTAACTCTCCGCTTCTCCAGTGCTGTGTCTGAGTGCCGGTTATGTTTGTCAGGTTTCCCTCTGAGTCAGAGCCACAGTGGAGGTCTGTGCAGGTGGCACGGCTGTCGACCCCTGCAGGGGTTTTCTGCTTCCTTCTCCTCCTTCTCCACAGGTGCTTATTAGCACATATGAGCTGCCACATGTTCCCGGCCCGGCCACCGCCCGAGGGGGCTAAATCAGTCTTCGCCCATAATCTCCACAGCCTGACCAGGCCCTCACTCTCACTAACAGGGGCACATGGTGTAGCGTTTATGAAACACAGCAGATGTATTACCCTGTCGTCTTTTGTTTTTCGCTTTTCCTCCTCTGTGAACTCCTTCATCACCTTTGAAAGTATCTCCTCCATTTATTTGCATATTCCAAGCTGAAGGTCAGGATGAAAACTGATCGTATGCAGACAACGCAGATGCGTGGGAGATATCTGTTTTCAAATTCAGTTGCAGACTTTACTCTTGCAAATGTTCTTCTTACACATATCGAATAGCTTCAAGACTGGCCATCGATTGAAATGTTTTGCACGTGGTCAGCCTGACAGAAACTCCTTGTCATCTTAACAGCCCCCCCACTATGTGAGCCTCGTGAATGGACCCGCTGTGTGTATATGTTAGAGGGCAAGAGGGGGAGCGCGGCAGGATAGGAGCTGTGCTATTTGAAGTGGGCATATGGCCGTCGCATTTGCATTTAATGCCCTTCAGATTACTTGTTTTAACTTGTGCTAAACACCTCACTCGGTTGGGGCTAATTTGATGAGGTCATGCTATGACCCCGTGACCCGCTCTCTCTCCAAGTTCTTTAAGTGAAACCAGCTGAGTCACACAGAGAGACATGGAGGAGAGTGAGAGGGGACTCTGCAGCGTGGCTGGACTGAGGTTCACGTACTCATCAGCATGGAGCGGCGTATTCGCCGCTCAGCAGACGCTCTCTGCATTAAAGCTTTTTCCCGACCTGTTACAGGGCTCAGCAGATGCGCAGCTCACCTCCCAAGCAAAGCATCTAGTAGAAAAATGCAATCAATAGATCTGGAAAGAATAACAAATGCCACAGCTTCTTATCAGGCCTTTTTTTAAAGATGTTTCCAAAGAGGCCTACTATGAATCGGAGTGAGTGTGTGCGCGACCTGCAAGACCTCTATTAAGGCATTTGTTTTCTTTCACATTTTTATACTTTATTATGTTTCACATTTATCTTTTCAAGAAATTTAACCATGAATTCTCTTATAAAATTTCAGTTCTGACATTTCTAAGTGTATTTTTTTGTGATATAATATTTGGATGTTGAAAACAACACAGCCATCAGCCTGCAAAGGCCAGAATATTTAAATGCATATATTCACACACACACACACACACACACACACACACACACACACACACACACACACACACACACACACACACACACACACACACACACACACACACACACTTACAAGAAAACACACACATACACAAGAAAACACACACACACACACACACACAAACACACACACACACACACACACACACACACACACACACACACACACACACACACTTCTCAACATGAAAGCCCATCCGTAGGAATAGTCAAAGCCCTCTCGTGGAATGTTAGTGAGGCCTGCTGAAGTACTGATCCACAGCGGCAAACCAGCTCTCTCCTATTGCGGCAGACTCAAGTGTTGCCCAGACTCCAGAGAATAGTCCCGTATGGTCTGAGGGGCTACATTTTCCTAACCCCCAAGGCCACCGCCGTGAAGGCGCCTCAAGAGAGCCTCTTTCGTGTCAAAGGGGGAAAGCCATTCAACTCAAGACCAGCCTCTGGCTTTTGATCAGTTCACAAGTTACAGTTTTGCAGGGGTCCTTTTTTCATGCAAATGGCAAATCTTCAAACACTGCGTGGAAATACATCTCTTTCGGATGTACCTTAATAGGTAGTGCTTTTAACATGGGAACTTTCACAGCCAAGGACTTGCTCGAAAGCCTCCTCAGAGTAGTGAAAAGCGCGCTCAGGTGTAGATGGTTCCTTTAAAGAGTTTCTCTGTGTCCTGAGCTCCCTCCAACCAGCGGCTTTGTGCGTTCACAGGAGACCACATTGACTCCCAATTAAGGGATTAGGAAAAAGATTATCAGAACCATTTTCAAAACATGTAACATTTAGAGGCTTTCCCACAGTACTTTGGGTCACAATCTCATTTTGGCAAACTTAAACTTCATTGTTGTTGATGGAGCAGCTGTTCATGATCCTGAAGTACTACTAAGACTGTTGCTCTAATACTCACCAGATCCAGTGTAAACAGTTTTCATTTCATTTTGACAAAATGTAGTTCGTCATAATCTTGGGTTTGCACATAAATTGTGTATTCCCTTTGCTTTAGTCCGTACATAATCCAGATTTGAAAAGCTGTTTGTAGTGTGGGGTTGTGTAAATACAGTAGGAGAGGTCTTTCCCAAGTGGCTTGAAATTCAAAGGTGTTGGAATGTCAGGTTTTATTTGGGGTGTCTCCATGTTTCATGTGTTTTTCTTGGCATCCTAAAACTGACAATTATGCTCCTATTAAAGTTCATGCTGCTGGAATATTGGGAAGAAGGGAGGTGGGGTGGGTGTCTGCTGGAAGAGGAGGGTGGTGGGGGGCAGCCAAACTCTCGTCAAGGTCATGTTCCAGTGGAAAGAGCCAACAATGCCAGCGCTAATCCCTCCTCCTCCACCGCGATTTGACCCCGTCCGGCGGCTTGTAGGACTCTGTGGTGGGAGAGGACAAGAGGCCCGGCTCGTTCCCGCACTCAGCCCAGAATTAGGAAGCCCAGAGCTTCTGGATTATCTGCCAATTAGCACCAATTCTGCCGGACGGCATTAATGTAATGTTCTATATTTTTTAATACCATTTAATTTTTGCTCCTCTTCTCGCCCCTCCTTTTTTTTTTTAGCCTAATCAAGATTGTCAGCACTCTCTTTTGCCTTTTCTCATTTAAAATAAAAGAGTTGGGGTTTAATTTGGCATTAAGGAGCGTAGAATATGCCTTGCCAGTGGAGCGTTTGTTGGAGGCAAAGGGTTAGTAGGGGGGAGGGGTGGGTGGAGAGAAAGAAGGGAGAAAATCATTTTATGGGAGATACTGTGAAGGACTTGTTTGAACAGGCCATGAGCCTCAGTGTCCTGCTATATTAGCAGGGAAGTCAGCTTTGTGCTGGAATAACGTGTTGCCTCACTATTGTGCCCCCTTTGGTGGAAGGGTTTGGTGGGTTTGGATTAGGAGACTCCATTACATTACCCTAATAACTGGATAAAGCCGTCTCATCCAGTGCAACTGATCCTCAAGTATTAACGCTCATGGCTCGTTACAGCATTTCAGCAGCTGATCTTCAGACAGTTGATTTCTCATTACGACACACTGATAGAAACACGCAGCTGCAAAAGATGGAGTCTGAGCACGCCGTGAAGTACGACTTTCTTTCAAAGCAAATGTGTTATTTATAATGGAATGCCATGAGCCTGAAACAGTTGCTTTCCACCGGTTTAAACCGCTGCTGCAATAAACAAACCTCCCTTCAATTTAAGAGGCTAAATAATAATTTCTAGTCTGCTATAAGGGAATTTCCAGAGATGAATTTTATTTCACTTTACAAATAATTGACCCTGTACTGCCTATAAAGGCAGCTCATCATGATGCCGCATGGTACTTTTGCATGTCTTAATTACACATTGGCTGCAGGTGTTAGGACATGTCAGAGGCATGATTATGAGACTAAGCGTGTGAGTGTCTTTTTTTTTTATTACCCCCTCAAATTTTATTATTTATAATATATAAGTAAAGTTGTTGTAAGAGGAAGGACTTGTGCAAAATGACTTGTGCAAAACGACAGCAAACCTCGTGCTTAAAGGTTTGGAGAAATCTTTTTTTTTTTTTTTTTTTTTTTTTACTTTGTAATAGATCTAAGTGAATTGATGGAGAATGACCTTCATTACTTTTTTTTATTTTTTATTTTTTATGGTACCGGTATCAGAATTTAGCAGAGGAGCTAACAGATTACATGCGAAGCAGCTACTTTGATGTTAACTGTCCGGCTCAACTGAGCCCGAGGACACGAGTGAATCCTGGCGCTTTCATGGATGGGTTCACGTCGACTGTGTGCTGCAGCCATACAGCAAGCGATCACAGAAATTAGGTCTAAGTCAATTCACTTTTTATGAAATCATTTTAAAAAAATGTATCTAATAACTAAATTTGGTTGTGGTATTTTTTTAATTTAGTGAGCACTGAATCATCTTATAAAAGTCAGAAGCATTTAGTCAACATGGAACTTTTAAATACCACGTAAATAGGTGAAAGTTTTAAATGAGTAACATGAACTCACAGTGTGTCCAGGGGTCTGGCTGCTGTGTGGGGAGAGCTCAGGTGAGGCCAGAGGCCAGCGGTCATTAGCAATCCTGCTTCCCTTCGTGGTGTTAATATGAGGTCAGGCAGTGGACCAGAAGTCCACAACCGCAGCTGGCACTTTCTGCATCTCCATGGTAGTTGTTTTTCCTAGTGGAGTGAAAACAATCTGCCCGCTGTTCCCCCCAGTCCGTCAGGTTGACCTTGCCCTTGGGCCACACCATCGTACACCACCCCAGCTGTTGTCACTCTTGCAGTCGCAGAAAAAAGCCCCGCTGCCTCATTTGCCCTTTTGCTGGGATCTTTTTCTTTGCTGTGGGCCCTTCCTGCAGGTGTGCTAAGGTCCTGCCGCCCCCTGTTTGATTACAGTGAAGGGCCAAACACAGGGGCTCTCCTCCACTCCGGTCCTGCGGGTTTGGTTCAGGGCCTTCAAATGCCTTTTAGATCCCTAATCCTAAACACTTAAGCCTTTCCTGATGGGTTCAGCTCCAGGTCCCAGTGATTTCACCAATCCAAATATGAGAGCACTAAGGGGTCGACTTCAGCCAAGTTGCCTTTTTGCCCTTTTTTTCTTTTAATTCAGTGTATCAAGTCATTCCCTCTGATTGGAAAGCCACATGTGCAGTTGTAAAAACACAAGTGTCATTATGATATTAATATGATGGTAATCTGCACTCCTTTTGACACTTCTCCTGGTATTTCCATGTCCTACTTAAAATGTCTATTTTTTCAGATTTAGTACATTGTTGCTGCAAAGTGTGAAAACAATTTAAATGACTGTTCATTGTAAATCTCACAAACGTCACAGATGGTGTCCGGTGTCAGATGCAGTGCGTGAATGTACTATGTCCAAGAAGAGCCACTGTACATATTATATTTAATATAATTATATATTATAATTATATATTTGTTTAATATGTATTTGTTTAATGTTCCCCATTTTCCTTTTGCTGTTTCAGTAAACAGGGCTGTCCAGGCCTCCACCTGTTTCAGGGTGCTTGAGAAATGGACTTTTCCTGAAAAGTCCGTGACCTCTAGCCTCTGCAGAGCAGGAATGGGCTGCCAGCAGGCAAATGCCCTCCTGTGTGGCCAAGTGCCATTTAACCCCATAATTGTTACAAGGCAGCTCTCGGCCCGTCCAAAAACTCTGTTTCCGGAAATCACTCTTAAACAATCAAACGCACATGCACAGAACTTGTTATGCCCACGGCATCAGGATGGAGCTCGTGAAACAGTTTCTTACCGATTTGTTGGTTGGACTTGCACTTTTGAATTTCCACAAACAATTGAAAAAAAAATATTTATACACACACACACACACATATATATATATATATATATATATATATATATATATATATATATATATATATATATATATGTCCCTGCAGTTAATTAAGAAAGAGATATCTTTCAATAGCGATCGTGGCTTCATTTCAACCACAAAGATCTGATTATTTCATTTTATTTGCACAAACTTTTAGAATAATACAGCTGTTAATTGAAATAAGTGGGCAAAGCTTTGAGATCATTCCATTTTCGTTTGCTGCTGAATCACATTCGGCTTCAGGCTATGTTGTAGATACAGTATCCACTTTACCTTTATCACTTAGTGCTCTGGCCCATCAGCTTTCTGCGTGGTTGGCTGCACTTGGTTATTTTTTTCCATCCCTGCACATTTGCTCTTTGCTCAGCGCTCACCCCCAGACTCGGGCTTAGAGTGTTTCCCCGGCAGCCTTTCTGATAGCAGTGCGCTCGGTGATTGCTTCCCAGGATCAGAGCGGCATGCAGCACGAGCAGGCGGCTCAGCATACCACACATGCTGCAAGATCAAAGGTCATTCTTGGAAGCCTGGGATTATGGGGGAGGTAAAATTATATTTTTTATCCTTCTGCTTTGTTTTTGATCACCCTATCTGACCTAGCTCAACCTGCACTCCCACACCACCTCTCACCATGGCCCTAAACGCTCAGGTGTTAGTTTTCAAGAGGGGTTCCGGGGTGAAAGAGGGCTGAGGTTTGTTAATGTGCAAAAACAACAGACAGATTGGATGCAACCTTGAGCAGCAGCTCTGGAAAGAGCTCTAAAGAGACTCCAAGGTCAGTGGATGTGGGAACTGCCGATGTCTCCTGGGCCTGACGAAAATAGTGACTAAATCAAAGACGGCTCATGAGTGATATGTTCGCTGAGGTCACAGCTATTTTTTATGGCAGCTGGAGAGTATCGCATACGCGGCGAGTCTATAATAGAAAGGACATTAATGACACCTGATGTTTGTCATCAGCAGGTGTGAGCGACTTGTCTTCTTGAAGGTTGTTATCTAAGCAATTTAAACCTCACTTTACCTGAGTGTGTGTATTCAAAGGTGTGTGTGTGTGTGTGTGTGTGTGTGTGTGTGTGTGTGTGTGTGTGTGTGTGTGTGTGTGTGTGTGTGTGTGTGTGTGTGTTGTCATTCTTCTGTTTTGGGGTGTAGAAGACGCTCTGCTCAAACTTTTAACTACAGAGAGCTCCAGCTCATTTGTGAAGCACTAAGTGTGAAATTAACAGAGAAAGCACTGCATTGTATTAACGTCAAAATTGTTCACATTTGTAAACAAATAAAGCAAATACACAGCAAGAGTGTGTCATTGACTTAGTCCTTTAATTTCAAGGCTATTGTAATAAATGTTATGGTGCTCTCCAACATTGTAAGGACACCCAACATCAAACGCAAAAAGAGTGACTACTGTAATTATTAAATCACAAAAATATTAGCCTGTGTGCCATATTATGTCTCTGGGGCATATTTCTTTTGTATTTTTTATTTTTTAATGCACCTGGTGCCATGCAAGTATTTATTCATCCAGGAGAATTAATTATGATGTTTAGTTAATGCTGGATTTTAATGTTTACATTCGGGGGGTCAGAATTTCATTATGTATTTTTATTCTGGCTAAACAATAAATACAACAGTAAGGAGGTACACAGCAAGAGAATAATCAAAGCACTTTTATTCAGTTATTACCATATGTTTGTACACATACAGAATTAAAATGCATTATGCAAAATCATGATGCATTTTAATCATGTTTACGTATTTTCCCCAGGTTGTACACAAATAAAAAAATGCTCGTCAATTTTAAGTATGTATAAAACATTTATTTATTTAAGCAACTTACAAAAATGTGACAAGAAATCACTTAGTAATACATGAAAGGTATAAAATAAAGGTTCAGTTTGCCAAAAATTGACATTTTGAAAGAAATTTGCTGTCTTTAAATCAGGATTTGCTACATGTAAAGCAGAAGTACACCAGTTTAACGTTAAAAACTATTTTGTATTGCTTTAGTAGGACCAGTAAGTTAGATTTGATACATTTTCACTCCATAACTAGTTGAGCACACACAGATGCACACTCCCACAAGCTCTCATAATGCTATACTCTCTTTCGTTAAATCTATCGGCTGTTGTTCTGGTGTGCTGTGGATGAAAGGGCCGAGTCGAATGAGTGGTGGATGACGAGACCCTGTGGAGAGGAAAAAGCTGCCCTCAATGTGATTCAAAATGCTCTGACAGAGTGGGAGCGGACCATTAAGTGGTGTGTTATTTACACATCATAAGCCAGTCTATTATATTGACATCCAGACGACCCAGTCCACCACTGTTCGGTGTGCATGGCGGCGGCCTTGCTCTCTGTTTGCTCTCAACACCAGCATGCTGATTGGGTGATTTTCTGATATGACATTCCAATGCTTTGGACTATGTGCAAGATCTTTTCGTCTGAAATAGTCTGAAAGCATTCATTACCCGGCGAGAAATGAGACAAAAGGTCAAGAAAGCAGTGTGATGGGGTGGAGCCATGCGAAGTGGAGGTGGGGTTTACAATCCAATTGGGGATTATGTTATCTCTTATATCTCTTACTTACAATAAATCCGCACGTCTCCATCTGAAATGTCTTGTTTAAACTGTAGAAGAGCATGAAGCAAATGTTTGACTTTATTTAAAATTCATTGTTCAGCATTACATTGGCGGCTCGGGTGAGTCCTGAGATTGCAGAGGTGAGCAGACAGCCTGTATATTTTCTATTCTGATCCAGGAATTGCAAAATTGCTATCCAGTTGCTGTCCTCCACTCCATGGTGCCATTTACCGATGGCATCAAAATATTTGACATCCTATAATGGGATTGCATCCAGAGTAATTCCTGTAACTACTCTTGACATAGGTGCCCCAAGTAAAATAAATCTGTTTTTGCCATTCATGTGAATGAACCCTCTCTGCACCATTTAAAGCATCAGTGCAGATAAAGGAGAATATATTTCCGTTGCACAGATCATAAGAATGTTACTCGTAGAGATTATCATTATTGTGGGCTTTTCTGCATAAAATCTTTCTATTAACGCAATAAAATCTTAATGAAATGGTGAGACGGTGAAAAGGTGTAGGCTTATGTCTATGCTCACTGACATGAAAAAAAAGGTCTTTCAGTTTGAAATGATTTGAAGTTCTGAAGGAAAACACATTGTTCTTTTCCTAAGAAATTTCTGACTCTTCCTGCAACAAAAGCAAACACTCATACACAGTAACAGACGCTGTCTTTTAAAAACAGTCTTCAGAAGCTGGAGCAAACTACAATTATGACGGGATTTAAAAAAAATATATATGTTTTTAACCCTGTAATGTTTGTAGTGTAGTGTAGAAATTTTAAACATTCAAAAGCACTTATTTTGACGCTGAAGCCAAACACTTCTAAAAACACTTTTATGATCATAAGCAGCCTGACTGGATTTGACAACACAAATGAATTCAGAAGAGAAGCTGAAATATTGTAAGTGTTCTTATAGGTTATTGATTGGTTGACAGTATTTAAAAAATACAGAAAGTAGGAAAACTATTCTGAAAGATTTTGAACTAATCAAAACAAAATTTTACTATTACTATTTTACTATTTCTGTGAACTGAAGGCTGATGAAACAAGATCAACAAATTTTTTTTTTTTTTTTTAATTCACAATGAAATATTGATTATTTGTGATATCTTGGTGAATCCATGTAAGACCTCAGGGAGTTTAAGAGTCTGAATAAAACAAAGCTTGATATGCAGTCAATGAGACAGAAACAAAGAGTCAATGATGAAATTGTAACCTTAGTACCTGCTTTAGTATAACCACCTGTTGTCAGCTTTAAAAGCATTAATAAACAGTCACGTTGGGGGTGAGTTCACTTTCTGCATTTCCGTTTGTTTAAGATATGAGATATAAAGGTGTGTACTACAGCTGACGGTGAGGTTGGGTCATGATCTGAGCAGAGCAGTGACTTTTCTCTCAGCGACCCACCTGTGCATGTGTACGTAATGTACTGACTGTAACGGTGCACTAAATTCAGACTAAATTATAAGTACATGAAGTATGATGAATATATGAAGTAGAGCAAAGTGATTTTCAAATTGCTCCAATGCAGAGTTCAAATTATTAATTTATACAGAATGTCTTATTGTTAATTAGATTTAAAACAGTTTGCATAATTTGCAAAAAAAAAAAAAGAAAAACCAAAGTAAATTGTGTTGCTGTTTTTAAATCCCCAGTAGAACATACTGGTGGATGCTATGATGAACCGACTGAACCTGCAGAATCTGTCTCTGAAGAACACTTCTGTCCGCATCAAATACAACATGTCTCCAACACATTGGAGTATTTCAGAGAAATATCTGGATATTAATAAAACAGGGAAAACAAATGAGAGGCTGACTGGGGATCTGAGATGAACCTGCAGCACCCATCAGAGCTGGAGGTGTCCCACTGGGACGGCCTCTGTGTGGTTATTATACTCCATCTAGTGGCTGCAGCGTGTTAGAGGGGAGACGAGGAGGACAGCTGCTCTCTCCACAAATGGTAATGCAGTTTAGAGATAAATAGATGGATAGGAAAATATTTTGCTTTGATTTTAATTCAACTTTGGTTGTACATTACTGTGAAATTAAAAGAAAACAGACACGATTTGATCAAATATGATTTTATGTTTGTATATCTCATTAAGGAGAGCTTCATGGTCTGAAAACACATCACCGCCGTACACAAAAGTCCCGTAGGTGCAAATTGAATTTGATAGAAGGAACAAAAAAGGAGGTGTTGAGACTGAAACGATGCGCAGCTCGTGTTACAGAGATATGAGGCCATAAGAATGTGTGAAAGCAATGCCCTCTAGATCCCCTCTTTTCGCAAACCTATTATCCAATTGAAAACTTATCTTCAACGAACTCCCATTGTGCACCTCTCTCAGAGAATAAATGCACCAAAATTGATCTCAGGTCCCTGAAGTGGGCCTGCAGAGATGGAGTTTACAGATGGGACCATTTTATTCACTTCTGGTGGCAATTTACAAACATGCAAAACTGAGAGCTCTCCACCTCAACTTCTGAACCAAATGATGGAGTTCCACCTGCCTTGAAACCTTGTTGAAGCAATAAAAAAAAAAAAAAAAAGTGGTACTGACATTGTCAAACAATGTGTGTTAACAATTTATCTCTGTGTAACGGCAACGCCTTGCAGAAAGACCAGCCAGTCGGAAGATCTGCTAATGTATTGTGACTCCTGCTGTCAGCAGTCCGGCTCCACTCTCTCTTCCTGTAATTTCCAGCCATCTCCACTCATACCATTTGAAAAAGCTCGCGCACTATCACTCACGCCAAAGCTGTGGGGGCTGTTAACAGTTTGCCCCGGTTTTGATGTTGTTTGACTGCATGAGAGCAAAGAGAGGCGCTTTCAAAACACCTGTGTGGCCCAGCTGAATTAAAGATGTTCATGTTGAAAAGATAATCAGACTGTTTTGTGATGTATTCAAGGTCCCCTTGTAAATTCCAGTTTCCAGTCTCAATATAAGAAGACCGAGCCGGCAATACTAAGCAACTTGCTGCTAAAGTGACAGAGGATATTTGGTTGTTAGCAATGTTTTAGAGGCCTTAACCCCAACTTCTGGACTGTAGAGGGACACTTTATCTATAACATACTTATTTAGTTTTCTCTATCACACACACACGTATATACACTATTGAGACTGTAAAACATTTAATTTTGTCAACAAAATACACTACTGAGAAATGACAGATTTCTTGCACTTTTCCAGTTTATTTGAATTTGGTCAGAAACATCAGTAAACAAAAGCATTTCATGAAGAATAACTAGTTCCACTGTGGCCTGTTTCATAACCTCCACCTTTATTTTATTTTTTTTATTCTCTAATAATATTTTTTTCAGTTGATTTTCAGATTTTGTGTTTCTTTTATAGAAGCCCATACGCCCACTACTATACTTGGGATGTTGCCTTGTCAGTAAATGCAGCCCAAAACCTAAATTACTGACAGCTATTTTGGCTGAAGATGAAAAAGTTAAGTTGTTTTTTTTTTTATTATCATTCATAGTCTTCATTTATTCCCCTATATTGAATGAAACAAATTAAACATCTGGCATATGAAAAGAACTCCCTTTCTGAAGCCCCTTCAACCACAAACTCACAGTTTCCCTTCAGTCTCTCAAACAAGGTAATTGGTGCAGTTTTATCCAATGTGCCTCTGTGTTTGTGTCATGGCACCAGGCACAGGGTAGCTCTTTACCATACCTGGAAGGAAAGATGTTCCACATGAGCACCAGGAAAGGAAAGCTGCTCAGATAGGTGCAAAGCCGTCGCAAGCCCTTTTATGTGTTTTATCATTACTGAGCTGTCCAGCCTATTTTCTGAGCATTCTTTTGATCAGTCCACAACCTAACCATAATTTAATTTGCCCAACCAGTGGATGAAGCAATCCCTGAAGTCAAAGCTCTTCATTCATTAGATTGTTTTAATGTGCCTGAAAGCAGTTGTGCAAATAAACAGGCTGTTAGAGGTGGAAAGAAAGAGAGGAATCCCTGAGTCTGTGCTGTAACCCAGAAGGGCCTGCAATTCCAACTTGTGCCTTTTATCACATTAATCCCACGCAACGTCATTTTGCAGGTCCCCGAAAAGGACTTATAAATTGCCTCTAATAGGCTTCAAATCAAGCACTAATTAAAACTGCATTAACCTTAATGAATCAGAAAAATTGAGACCCCAATTTATTGGAGTTCTGTTTATACAAGAGCTGGTTTCAATAATACATGACGCAAGCGGGGGAGTGGGATGAGCCCTTTTTCCTAATGCGAACCTCCTGTGACTGTGTATATCTAAATGTGTGTGTGTGTGTGTGTGTGTGTGTGTGTGTGTGTGTGTGTGATCATCAGTTTGGTGTGTTTTGGCCCTCGTCATCATTACAGGCCTTGTTAGAGGTTAACTTTAGCAACATTCAGGCGTCTTTATCGCCGCAGAAGGAGACTGAGCCGTTCAGTGCCAATCAGCGTCGCAGGTGTTCATAATTGTCTTTCTAATTGCTTCATTACTGGTGAGAAGGCCTGAGTCCACCGCTGCCACATCTGGATTTTGGGAAACCCGCTCCAGCTCAAGCGAGAAGCCTCTCCTGAGTTTCAACATGTATCTGCATGTTGCTGTGATTTCCCAGGAGCTCATCGTTTATTTGTGCGCCAATCCTGCCTCTGACGCCCTTAATGGAAATTCCCATGGCCGGTGGGGGTGGAGCGCTTTTGGCAATTTGTTGACGGGGTGTGCTCATTTGTTTTGAATGAATGGAAAGAGATAGGGAGGGAGAAAAAATAATAAAACACGAAAATGATGTCACTGTAGTCTCTTGCTCCTGTGCAGTAGACTACACAGAGGGTTTCCTCCCTTTGTCTGAGTGTTTTGCTGTGTTATCCCAGTCACTTGTACAGTTACAAGACCCCCGAGAGTTTCCTCAAGAGACCTGCTGCCCTAATGAGTCAAGCATCACCAATGTGGGAAGGACCTGAAGGAGAGAAACTGGAATTCTTTATTACTGAGTCTTAAGCAAACCTGCCAAACTCACTAAAGATCCCACTTCACTCTTATTATGTCAGATTAGACTAAAATTAAGCAATGACATCGAACTACATCTTTACATTGTGAAAATCAGGTCATATCATCAAGATAACTCATTGTCTATGGACCTCAATACTTGTCCCCTTGAGAAAGCTGGCAATTTTAGGCTGAGGTCACCGGCACTCATGGTACATATGACACATTTGCAAAAAGCGCCGCAAAAATCTTCCCTCCCTGTCGGACACAAAGTGTGAAAATGGAAAGAGAGGAGACCGAGGTTCAACCTCAAACCTCCAGCAACCTTCGCCCACCCACACAGGCTGTTATGAATCCATGCTCACGTCAAGCCTGGGCCTGCACGTGCCAATTAAGTCCTAGCCGTATGGATTTCAACTGTGGCTTTTGGCAGATGTTTGTCCAACCCATCGCTCAATTTGGCACTTGAGGGATTCTGTGTCACCTTCTGGGAGTTTTGAAGGTTTCTGACAGATTTTGATTATCAGGCCTCATCAGTGGATTGGTGTTTTCCCAAAGGTAAAATTGCAGCTCAGCAGAGCAGTTATTTATACATGAAAGTGATCTCAGTCCTTTGCAGTACTCGCTGTCTGTCACTCCAACAATGTTCACCTGTAAAATATGCAGTCAAATGAGGTAAATATTGTTAATCATATTCATTATGCTACACACTGGTGATTAAATTCTACCCTTGAATATATAAACGCAATTAAACAATAAAACTTTTTTAGAGGTGCATCTCCAACGTGCCAATTGTCAGATGTCGATGGGCATGTCAGCACTTGATTCTCCCCGACAACCGGGCTACAGGCCGCTGCATCTGCAGTCAGGCGTGCTGCAGTCCCCTGAGAGCTCACTGGGGTTTCATGTAATGTCAGCACTAAACACAACATGCTAGTCTGATGCCCTGTCATTACACAGGAATCCAGCTGTTAAGGCGCGATTAAAAATTAAATTATAGCTATCGATGATCATCCCGTCTACTATGCAATGTCAAAGTCAGATTTAGGTGGCTATAATTTTCCATTAGGTCAAAAACATGCTTTAGTTAGCTCCTACGGGCTTCTCCTAAACTTCCACCTTCACTCACGACTCGGTGCCATTGTCAATAACTGACTCCACAGTGGGTATACTTCATTTTCTTTGCAGCTTATGTGCAATAGACTTGGCAGTGGCGCAACACCAATGGGAAGTCATTTATTTTCTTAAAGTAATTAAATGCCTACTTGATCATTTTTTCTGAGAAAATGTGAGAATGTGGCAGACAAATTAAAGAAGCACTCCATGACTAAACCTATCCCTAGGATTGGTGGAAACATCACAAGCAAAGCAAGAGCCAACCCTCCTTAATCTATGTAGCTACATTTGGGAGTTTGGGAGGAAACAGTTTGGAAACATGCATTCTATTTCTGTTTGTGCGTGATTATTAATTTCAATTTATGTAACCCCACTTACTCCCACAGTTTAATTAATGATGCTTGTTATCAGCTGTGTTTAAGAGGTAATGGACAATACTGAATTTTGAGTGTTTACAACGCTGGAGAAAAATCCTGCTTTACCCCTTTGTAATGGACTGCCAGCAAACAAGAGATTAACAATGTTGTCACTCTTCCTGCAGCTGTGTTATAATGCAAAACAATGAGGGGAGGGGGGTGGTGAGGCATTAAGCACATAACTTTGAAATGGTGACTTGAAATAGCTACCATGGTCAGAAGAACTGCCATGGCCCACCATCACCTAATCCATACCATAATTCCTGATATAATTAGAGAAAGACTCAGTGCGAGGCCTGCTGTGTAAAAAGAAAGAACACGGATGGACTGTGTCCAGAAATGTGATGGCAGGAGAATTTAGTGGAATGGAAATAAAGAGCAGGAGAAGACGAACGAGCAAAAGTGACATTGAGCAGAACAGGTAAACAAAACCGACTACCAGTGCTTGTTCCAGTCTATAAAATTAAAGCGCTGCCGTAACTAGTAGGCCTAATTAATTGTGCGCTTCTATTAATAGATAAGAGCGATTTGAAAAATCAGAACGGCCCGATTTTTTGTGGCTCTAGTATCCTTTATTTTGAAAGTGGCTAGACAGGAAACTTGGGTAGAGAGACGAGGGAAGACGGCAATAAAGAGCAAGGGGCAGGATTGGAGCCTGTGCAGCCTACACCAGGCTCACAGCCTCTGTGCACGGCGCGCCGCTCTAACATCTGAGCCGTCAGGGGCCCTAAGTGGGGGCCCGTTTTTACTTCATAATAAATGAATCAGTCAATAAACTGTGAATTTGTGTTCCCATCAAGTGCTAATTTTTTGTTTTTCTATTAATAAAGATATGGAAATAAGAATAATCCATTTCAATAAAAAAGTTTATTTACTTCGCAGTTTTTGCATACAAATTAGTAATTAGTCCATTTATGATATATAACTCACCAGTGATATGTTTTGTTTGTAAGCTTGTTCCTCATCCGTAACCTGATCTTATGTGTGGGATGAAGAAGGACCATCTTAAATTAACTTATTCTTATGAAACTGCAGCTCAAATAGGTCAAACTAATAATGCCACCAGAGTTCATTTTGAAGCCAAACTACTTTACTGTGACGTCACAAATTTACAAAGTAATTACCATTTTGCTTGCTTAGCAACCTGATAAACGGTGCAACATACAGTTTTATTGATCTGCAGCATAAACAATCCACGTAGTTCAAGAACCTGGTTCTCTTAACAGGTGCGTAGCCCTCAAAACGTCTGCCATTTGGTGCTGGCTCTTGACAAAAATAATCCACGGTTTGTTACTCAGACAAAGTGTGTTACACAAGTCAATTCAATTTTTCAATTCAATTTTATTTATACGTCTATTAAAACACAAGTTGTCTCTAAAGACCTAGAACATGACCCCCAAACAATTATTACATAAACAACAGCGAGTAAAAACTCCCCTGGTGGTAGAAAAACCTTAAGTCAAACAGTGGCAGGAAAAACTCCCCTTTAAGAGGAAAGAAACCTGGATCAGGGCCTGGATCATAAGGGGGGGGTGCCTCCTGCCAAAGACCAGCCGGTTACCAAAGTCCAGCCAGGTACCGAAGTGCACATACAGTCCGGTACCAACCTGAGACCTGACATTAACTTGGCCCCTCGATCCATCGAGCATATGTCAGTCTCTGAACATGTGTGCAAACGTCCAACATCTGCAATGCAGCGTTTCAGTTTCACAAATGTATTCCATTGTTCTTCTTATTCCTTTATGTTTCCGTGCAAATCTCTCAATTTGCTTTGATCAGACCTTAACAGATTTTCCAGTAATACAGCTGAAACCAGGATTTCTTTAACATTCTTCCTAATGTGTTGTTTTAAGTTAGAAAAGCAGTTTTGTTACCTTTTTCTTTTAATGCCATTTCTAACATTGTGTTAAGAAGAAACTTGGACCATTTCAAAAGGACTGAAGACTCCAGTTTCTATAAATCAATTAGCTGTGTCTCAGCTGCTGACTGGAACAACAGTCGCAGATGAATGACAATGAACAATGAAGGCAGTTTTGCATCTCAATCACTTCACACACATCATATCAATACTGTTGGATCATTAGGGAAAAAAGCTGATATAGTAAGGAATCTTTTGTTTTTAAATTTAATTTTTTTTTATATATATATTACCCAGCAAACAAACTCAGAAAAAGAAAAAAGAATCCATTACTAGTGTTTCAGTAACTATAATTAAAAAGAAAAAAAATGAATCATACCGGCCTCATTCAGTAGTGCACACTTATAATTTGTATTCTTGAATCCCACAATCCTTCAGGGCTCCGTGGACCATTACTCACACAGCAAGAACTCAAAATAAAAGCCAAACTGTTGTAAAGGGCTGAAAAATATAACATTCATGCTTAATCTCTGTTTGTGAAGCCTAACGTTTCCCCCCTTTCATCTGGACAAGACGAAGTCACTTAAAACGCCTGGCGCTGCTTGGCTTCAAAGTGTCTGCTGAGGTCTAAGACTGGACACTTGCTGCAGGTGCAGCGTTGGAAACACTGATGCAACATCAGAAATGTTCAGCCCCATTACCTGCAGGAGAGGCGAGCGCCGCACAGGAGCAAAGTCAAAGTCAACTCCTGCGTCCACATGAACAGACATCAATTCTAATTTCCAACATTTGAAGACTTTTCAAAACCCGACTGAATAAAAACCAAGTGGTGAGATAAGATTCCTTCACATGGGCACCCCCAGTGAAAGCAATAAACTATCCCTCTCCTGCTTCTCCAGATACTGTAGGACTACATTGAGTTAGCTGAGGATTATGATGTTAAACAGCCAGCGGCTGCGCTCGTATCATCTGCCTGGATAACTGCACTATTGCATACTACACAATCGTGCATCACCAGTAATGTAGTCTGCACTCTAAATTACATTAATGGGGATGCCAGTAAAACTCCCTTGTGATGTATCTTTGTTGGTTAAGAAATGAAATACATTGATTCACAAGTGAGATAGATGTGCTTACCAAGGTCAAGGAGGCTCCCCAGCGTAATTACACGACTACCAAACACAAAGGCCATTGTTATTGGACCAGTATAATACCGCACATTACCAGAGCTGTTGAACAGCTGTTTCTATCAGCGAACACTAACTTGGGAAGACGCAGGGCGGGCATCAATTTAGCCTACTTATCTAAAGTCTCTAATTACTTGGTTTATTTGATAAACAGAACAAGGAGAATCCTTAAATGATTCTGCAAGATCCAACGGGGATTAATTTCTTACTCCGTGAAAAAACAAATCACTGGTAGAATCCGTATTTCACTCTTTAATCACGCGTTAATTAGGAGCAATAGGGCACCAGTTACACTTGGCATTTGGTGAGATTGGAGAGAGAGAAAAAAAAAGAAAGAGAGGCCTGCATTAGCCCCTCCAGAGGAGGAGACGAGCACATCAGGCTAAGACAAAGACAGCACAATCAGCAGAACAGCAGGAAGTGCGAGTTGGGAGAATGGGGATCTGAGCTTCTCAAGCCCCATTTCCACATAAAACACTCTTTCCTCGGGGAAAAGCTCAGCCTGGACACATGCGATCTGAGAATCTGGATGTCACTGATGTGTTATTTCGGTACAAGTTTTGGCTTATGGCATATGTCATCCGTCCAACAACAGCTCAAGACCTGCTGACAAAAAAAAACAAACCCTCCAATCTATTAAAAGAGACGTGGACACATTTATCAAGCAGGTATAGCCGGATAAAGACCAGAATACCAAACGCTGAATCTAGAACGGTTAAAAACATGCAGCAACAGCAGAAGTCAGTTAAGTGAGAAGGATCGGGAGATGACTCTATAAAGCATCTGAAAGAGAAATGAAGGCGTCAACTTTAGCGTGTTTGAGAGAATCGCGGAAAGACAAAGGAGAGAGGACACTTAAACTCTGGATGTTCAGCTGTAAAAGAATCACACTCGGGGAGAAAAGCTTAGTGCAAAGCAGAGGCTGAACACCTTGCCTGTGTCTACATGCATGGACTGACTTAATTAATGTCTAATTAAAGTTTGTTTGAGTTACACTGTTTACAAGCAGCTTACAAAAACAAAGCCAGTAGGTGTTTGTATGAACACGTGGGCTCTCAAACAAAATAAATCTTCTTCTCCTGCTTGTAATGGCAGTAGCAGTCATTTTTTTGTTCTTCAGTCTTGTTTAAGACCTTAGGTCGCGTCTGTAGACGCTGATGTGGGGTTGATTATTTGCTGATGTGTGAACCTTCACATGGTAAGTTAGCAGCTTGTACGTCTACATCCAGATCTGTCTTGGGAACTCATCTCGTTTGTAAAGCAGTGAAGACGTAAACCTCGACCTGTTTAAGCGTCTACAGTCAAAGGACGCAGGAACAACACTGAGCTTGCGTACCTTTTTCTTAAAACCGTAGTCTTCAAGTTTGAAAACAGACAAGTTAAAGCTGATTTTGAACAGGAAATGGTTGCACCTGTTTTTCCAGAGTGACGAGTTTTATTTGGATTACGTGGAGTAAGATATTAGACAGTAGCACGTCGGCATGTTGGACCTGCTGCACATGCTTCGTTTGACCAAAGGCTTGGATATTATTCTGAAACACCGGACCTCTTACATCACACCACATGAACCAAACTATTACCAAATAAACATATCTTTGCAGAGAGACTTTGGCTGACTCCTTGTTTAAGATTTTCACCATATCAAACACAGTGAACAAAATGGGGTGTAAAATGTGTTTTGAAACCATTTTGTTCTCAGCCTGTTTTCTGATTCCACGAGTTTAAATAAAGAGGTAGCTTCTCAAGCAATCTTGGACTTGTTTGTTTAACGTAATTACTACTTGTCCTCCCATCCTGCCGGCCCAGATGATGCATGAAAATTACCATTCCCCTACTTCAATCAAAGCGGGAAAAAGAAAAGGGAGAAAGGGGGGAACAGAGGCGAACAGATGGGAGGGGGAGGCGGTGAGAGAGGAACTCTGCGAGACACACAGAGCTCCCTCTCTGCATAACAAGAAAGGGCACTGTCTCTGATTAATTAGCTGGAGTTGGTAATCAGTTTAATAAGACTGAAGTTGATGGTGAGAGGTCCCTGTTGGCAGAGCCACACTAAGCTTAGCACTCTGTTCAGGGCCTTTGCTTTCTTCCACCAAGTAAACATGCAGTGTCTATTTACATTAACAGTTGTTTTCTTTATTATGGGGGGGGGTATTTTTACTTCAAAACTGCCCAAACACTACCCACCCAAATCTCTTCCAAGAATGGCAGCAGGAATTTCAGTCAAATTCATGAATTTTTCAGCATATGCGAGCTAATTAAATTGAGGCCTTTAAAAAAAATGAATATAGCGGTGCTCACTGGCTGTATGAACACAAAGAGGGTATAATTCAAGAAATGAATTCTGTCTTGATAGCATTCAGCCTTTTTGCCATGGTGAGCTACGCAGATGGTTGGGGTCCTTTTCATTCCTTTCTTTCTTAATGGCAAATCTCATTACGACAGCCATCACCGTATGGGGAACAAGACGTGGACGGCGGGTCTTGAAGGCGTGCAGCGCAGGAATTTTGTACCTGTCTAGTGGAGAGCATGATACTGGCTTTAATGTCTTGTCATGATGAAAATGTAAAATTCTGGAATGATTTTCTGAGCCTGACACAAATCTTATACAAATACAGTAAATATGAGTCAGGTAAACATTAAAAGACTGAAAACGGGGCGACACAAGATAATATAAGATGGATTAAGCAAATTTGATATGATCGTCATTTATGAGTTTCTCAGAAGTCATCCCAAATGTGTTTTTCTTTTCATGTTGTTCACTGTGGTATTTAATGATTATATAAGTTGCTTTGTTTTGCCTGAAACACTTTGTTTGTATCTAGGCTTTTTTTTCAGTTAGTTACCTACTTAAACATTTGCATGATGCACAAACAGGGAATAGTGGGGCACACAAGGGGGGGAAATAAATGATGACAAGAATTGTAACATATAGTGTTGACTTAAATATTTACTTCAAAGTGCTGATAAAAATACAGGCATTTCAAGCCTTTGCAACATGAACAAAACTTACAGAAATACTTGTTTGTTGGATCAGTTTACTCTGCTTTTGGCCCTTTCATTGAATCTTTAACATTTAAAATATTATTTAACATGGTAGATATTTAAGGATAAAAGTTCAGAGTTGAACTAGTTCACATGAATTTTAAGTGAATGATTTCAACATCTGCTGGAGCAGTGTTTTGGATTGGAAACAATATTATTGTTGTGAAGTAACTGTGGCAATATGAGTTCAAAATGCATTTTCCTCTTATGTGATCATTTATGTTATCACTTATGTAACATGGCAGTCTTGTCATTATCTAGGGTTTATCGTATGGTTTTGAGTTTCATTTCTTTTGTTTTTACGTGGTTCTTTTGTTTTGGTATAGATATGTACACGTAGATGCAGCATTTGGATCTGTCACGAATCCCCGCCCCCAAAAAAGGCGGGGATTTGGGCCTCATGTCCAACTGTGAGTCTGACACCAAAATGCCAGACTTTTGTGCTACATATGGATGTTCCCGTGAAAGAAACGCAGAAACCATTAAACAAGCAATAACGTTTCACAAATAAGAAGTTGTACTTTATGATTTTTTTTTAATTGTTATGAACGTGTTGAATGTGATGCATCTCTTAAGCAACCATAAACAAAACTAGCTTATGTTCGGACAAGAAAACAAAATATGTTTAGTAAAAAATATGTTTAGTAAAACATCAGTAAGATGATGAATAACCTTTGTCAATTAGTCATTGTATGAAATTGTGTGGCCATGTTATTCCTAAACTATCTATTAAATCAGTTTCATGGCACTAACAATAATGTTAATTGGTAACGTAAGTTATTTATCTGGATTGTAGCCACATAGATGGAGAGCTGAGCTTGTTCAGATGGATTTGTTTTGTGTACGTTTCCATCGGTACCAGCACTCAGGAGAGACTTTGTGCCAAAGTACTGGTCAGTCGTCCGCGGCTGTCCTTTCAAACCAGAGGACTTTGACAGGACTTTGACAGGACTGGTCAGTCAACTCCTTTAAATGAAGGAGTGATACCATCAACTTAAAATTTTCCTGACCATCTTTGAAAAGTTAATGTCATGACAATTTCTCACATAATCATAATATTTCTCACATTATTTAGTGGGCACTGCACTGTGGGCACTTCTGTTTATTGCATTGTCTTTGACGTCGTTCAAAAAAACGTCTTTTTTTTATGTTCCAGTGTTGCGTTCTTTGCCACATTTTATCCAGTTTATTTTTTTTAATGTTGAGCATTTCACATCAGAGGTAAGTTTGGGTTGTGCATTTTGTGTCAAAATGGCAAAAAGAAAAGATCTAAGTAACTTTGATAATGTGTGTTGCTTAATTTTGTTGTTTGTTTTTAACTTATTCTTTGTCTAATTAAATTTTTTTTGCTCTAATACTATTATTTATCTGTTTATATTTTATATACATTTTATTTTATATTCATCAAATTCAGTATAAGTATGCATATGGGTGTGTTTTTAAGTATACATAAGTGTATGTGATATTAAAAAAACAATCAATTAATGTATGCTGTATCATAAATATGTCTGACATTTATAATAAAACCAAAAGGCTTAAAAATCGGATGAAAATGAAGTGAGTTTTGTTGATTTTAATCTCTGATAGATCTGCCTCGGGTGACTGATAAGTAGTAGTGAGTAGAAACCGGCTTCCTCCGGCCCGACGGCGGCCGCTCCGCCGCTCCGACGCTCCGACGCGTCGTTCGTCTGACTGCAGCGTCGGAGCGGCGTCCACGTGATTACATCCATGAGTTAAAACAGGCGGTCGCATCGCTAAGCGCGGTAGCATTACGAGGCCAGGCTGTAAATATGTTTACTTCTGCTCCAAATTCTGACATTTTAACATGGGAGTTTGACGCGCTTCTGCAGCCAGCCTCTAGCGGTCGGTCGAGGAACTGCAACCCGTCTCAGCTCCGCATGAGACTCAACCTGGAAGTTGGACGGTTGAAGCTTGGGCTCGTCAGCCCATGTGAGCGGCTTGTCTTTCCCTTCCTCCCCAGTGGTCCGCCTGTATTTTAGCCCGTCTGTCTGACCGCCTGCTTAGTCATGTTGTTTTTAATTGAACTTCTTTGCTTTCTTATAGAACATGATTGTGTTCAGTTTTTGGGATGGCTTCCTTGCAGAGCTTTGCCTCCATTGAAGCGCCTTTCTGTTTGCAACTCCAGATTCCTGGAGATCTCCTGCATTTCAATCCTCACCAAAACCTCAACTTTGTGAATCAACTCTGGTACCACCACATTCTCCTGTTTACTGTTATGACTAATCTTGCTCTTTGACCCTTTTCTTGTGAAATTGTTCACAAGACAGAGACAGAGCACCACAGCAAAAGAGAAAATCTCATGTTCACACTTGAACTCAATAAATCAGACTAATGTCAGATTTTGAAAAGAAGAAAGTTAACATCTTTGTTGAGCTGTTTCACTCACAAGCCAACTCCAAGCAAGAGATAAGGAAGCGCCACGTCGCCATGCGGCGTCAACTATCGTCCACTGTTAGAAGACAGAGCACAGAAATCATTTCAGCAATGCTAAGTGGTTTGTTGTCATTTAAATAATTATTATGCTTGGCAGAGATTTTAAAGTCGCTTTTACAAGGTGCTGCTTTTGTTTGTACAGACATGGTTTTAAGGAGCTGGAATGGAGGGAAATACTTGGGAGAGTCTGGAGTTCCTTGGGGTTTGGATGCAAATTGTTTCCCTGCTCACTGGGCCTGTCTGAACTGTGAGACAAGCCTGCAACATGGCAACACTATTGTTCACACAATACTGCACTGATTATACAACGGTGAATAAATAAGGATGTGGAGTCAACACATTAGAGTGAGAGATGATTGAGAGCTCAGCTTTAATTCACTATAATTAAAAATAATAACTTTACTCGCGTTAATTTGATGTCAGGGAGGATCCCTGGTTGGTCAGTATGCATTTCTTCTTGGAGCTGCTATTAGAGACTTTCATCCTTTTCAGCTACCTCTGCCTCTGCCTCATCAAGAAAAGGTCTATTCCTGGATGGCATGAGTGTAAAGTTTCGTTGTGGAGCAAAACGATGTGATTCAAAGCGGTTTTCAGTTAGAACAGAATGTATGTCTGCAGCATAACAGCTGTCCACGTAGCCCGGAGAGCAAATATTGACATCAGAATAAATTGCCATTTTAAGTCTTTGACGAGACTCAAACATGTCTTTCCACTTAAGTGATAGTGTGATAGTGGTTCATAACTCTTAACGAACCAAGGTAACTGTAGCTTTGTATGTGTACAAAAAGTCTATAGAAAGGAGTCGACTACCGAAATCATGCAAAATACTGTCAACAGGCGCCAACGCAAAAGAGTTCAAGACCTCTATTTCTAACATTTGCCTATTTTGTCATAAATACGTAAGTACCAACATCGCACTATGGAGAGCATCTATCTATTGGTAGTCGGCTGGTTCAGACTTTAAATGTAACACCCGATGAGGACGTTCATGTGCTCTTTCTTTGTAAATACAAAAAAGTCTAAAAGTTAAAACTACTTTGGTTCCTCTGTACAAACCCTATCCACTACTACAAAAGTGGAATGACAACTTTTAGTTTTGTCAGACACTTAAGACGGCTGTTTATTCTGGCGTTACTTGACCTCTTGGCCAACTTTTCGATTGCCATCTTTTCAAAACTTATCTGATTCATGCTGATTTGGTCCCTAATGAAAGTCTACGCTCATCACCATCCAGGGATAGACGCGGGTTAATTAACCATGGAAATATGTCTTTAATGTAGCCTACACTGACGTGTGTTGACATCTCGTAAAAGAAAGGGAAGTTGTTGGTTCATCTATGATCATTTTTTAAACCTTTTTTTTCTAATCAAGTCTCTGTTTGTAATTTCCTGCTGTACAGTAAGTGTTCTTTGTACGGCGAGTCAGGAACAGCTCACAAACCCAACTTATTAAGGTCTTTCCTGAGATAAATCAAGGTAATGTTAATTACACCATTAAGTTCATTCTCTCCGTGTAAATCCCCTCTGGCTACTGGAGATCTGGCAGAGTCTATTCTTAAGATGCAAAGTGATCTCAGTTTCGTCTGCTTGAAATTGAAAGCAGGTCAATGTAAGCTATATAATGAAGGTGTGTTGAAATGAAGATCTTAACTAATAACGCGTTCAAGTCCAGACCACAACAAAGAGCTCCAACACGTTAATAAATCTCTATGTGCTGCTCAACTTGACCTGATTGATTAGTCAAATAAATTCTATTTTCTTCCTATTTTGCAGGTACTTGTCCCGCTTAAGATGTCATTACCTCTGTTGGGACTGTTAAATGGCTCCATGAAGAAAACTGAAATATTCATTAACTTTGTTAATAATTCATTCAGATAAAATGGAATATGTGCTTTGTAGAATAAAGATTAATACGAGACGAGTTCTTGCTCAGCATATTTGTGTGTGGGAATGTTTTCATTTCATGATAGCAAAAAAAAAAAAAGAAAAGAAAATTAATTCAAAGTTAATTTTTTTTTTTGTTCTACAAGTTATTCTAAATGATAAAATTGATGCTTTCCAAGCAGTTCTGAACGAATAAAATATACATAACCAGCAATATATATTATGGTTTCTAATTATCGAGGAAGTGCATTTTAACTGATTCATACATTTTTCTATTAGTTTGACCTAATTTTTCCAGTGTAGTTTAACACACTTTGTACTTTTCTGTCTGTAAAGTGAATCCAGACCCTCTGCACATCACGTGACAAAAGCCCGCAGAATGTATTAGTTTATTGATAAGTTCATGGGAGGTTTTGTCTCACCCAAAACGTCCAGTATAACCCGTTTCTGCTCCTGAAGTCACTTCAAGTATCCCTACTTTCTCATCCAACAGAAGTGAGCGAGCGTATGTGGTCAGGTTTTCTCACATTCATCCAAAACAAATTTCCTCACACTACCGAGGTTCATTTAAGCTTTCATACAAACCAATTCTTCCTCTAATTATCAATTTTGACAACCACAATGATTGGAAGACTGTAGGGATGAAAAAAGGCACATTTTTTCTATTATAATTCAGTGCATCTTTGCAAACACAACTGATTAAACAATCCCATGGCCTTTTAAAGAGCGAGGATTACACTAATTGAAACTGCTAAACATCCGAGAGGGCAGTCAACAGGCCAGAATTAAACAGGTCATTAAATCAGCCAAGGAATATGTCTCCGCTCTTCGCCTGCTGCTCTCACAACATGTTGACTTTGAGGCGGAGGACACAAAAATAGCACGTGTACAGGAACGTGCACATAGATGACATGATTTTACATGAAAAGAGCAACATCTCGGGCTTTGCTAAGTATGATGCCCCGGCGCCCTCGGACGCAGAACGTGACACTTTTTTTTTCTTATTTATTTGCCAGATGGTATTCATTTTGAAAACGAAGCGCTCCATCAGCCTCACTAATGATCAAGATACAAAAGCAGAGAGCAGCTCCCTGAGCAACGCTGTGTGCTAGGGTGTGAGGTGTTTCCAACGTCACTTGCTTCTATCAGCCGCATCTTCGAGATCTCTACTCGGAGTTAATCCCCTTTTCGATGTTGATAGCAGCAACCGATAGTGCTGATGTCTTGTTACCCGCAACATATTTTCCCCCTTTTCATACAACAGCAGCTTTCTAACCACTTAATGGGATTGCTGTTGTTTCTTTTCACATTCAGCTTAACAACAAACACTTTTCCTAGAAGTGGTGCGACTTGTGCCCAAGGAATATGTCTCTTCAGCTTCAGCAAAACAGCCTGGGTCAGGGGCTAAGACTGGCCTCCAGATACGGAATACTGAAAACGGCTCCTCCGTATGACGAGAAGGGAAAGTGAATTTACCAGCTTAAAAGCAGGATTGTCTCTGCTCAGGGCATTATCCGCTCGTCACCCAGATTAATAAAGCAAGATGCTATTGATACACAAACGCACTGCTCTCAGATCAGATCTGTTCATGTTCACTTAAACCTTTAGAAAAAACTGGCACATGGCATTAGGAAAGGAGACAGATGCTGATGCTTTTTGAATTTTGTTTTTCAAAACTCTATCCACCAAACAGCAGCTAAATCAGAATCATCTTAGTACACTCTTATCTCTCATTAACTTTGAAATGCATCTGTGAATCTCACACCCGCATCTATTGTCTATAAAATAAACCACGGTGACTTGGTGGGAAGCACATCTGACTCACACCTGGAAAGGTCCTGGTTTTGTGTGGAGTAGAAGCGCTGTCCCCGTGCTTGTGTGGGTTTTCTCCGTGTACTCCGGCTTCCTTTTACAGCCCAAAACATACATGTGAGGTGATTATACATCTATTGGTGATTCTAAATAGCCTGTAAGTGTGGCTGTTTGTCTGCATGTGGGCCTGCAATGGCCTTTTAAAGGGAGAGCCCCGTGATTCTGAACAGGAATAAGCTGATAGCGAGAATAATAGACGGGTGAATTTGGCACCGATGCAAAACTGTCCCAAAATGTTTGTCTCCATTTGGCTCGCTTATAAAACACCTCTGATGTTTCCTCAGTCCTCAATCGAATATATTTTTTCAAAGCAGTCATCAAAGTGAAGAAATCCCATGTTGTCCTTGGATGTGTTTAATACATTTTTTTAACTTGCAGCTCATTACAGATATAATTAATAGTTTAATTAGCACCAATTTTCACTGACGTCTTCCCAGACACACAGCTGTGATATAAAATGATCTGTAAAACTTTTTTTAATGCATATATATATATATATATATATATATATATATATATATATATAATTTAAAAAAAATGTTTTTAACTATTATTTATCTAGGCTTCTTTTCTTGAGATGTCTCCACAAACTTTTCTTGCTGTTGCTGCAAATTTCCCTCATACGGATTCAGCCTGCCCTGCAAAGCTTCAACAATCTCACCAAAAGAAAAACTGCTCAGATATGTGCAATGCAAACAACTTAGCTAAATTAATCTAATTCTCATTACCTTGTAGCAAAGAAATAATTTTCTATGGTTTGTTAAAAAAAAAAGAAGAAAAAGCAAACATTACAAATAAAAGCAATTATATTTTTTTTCACATTTTTTGCATGTCGTTTGCAATTTAGATTTGCTGAAATCTGAAAAAGCATTTCAAAAGTGTTGAGTGGCTGCGGAAGCTGCTGATCTAAAAAAGATCAAAGCAACAAAAACTCGAATGTGTGGCTTGTAGACGAGTTTACAAATGCTGAAGAGAGCTCAGCACACAATGAGCAGCGAGTGTAGGCTTCAAGAACCAGCGCGTGCCTCTTGTTCAAGCTAAGAAACAAAAGCGTATCTTCCAGCATGGGTGAGGGCCAACAGCAAAGCCTCTGTTTCAAAGTTCCAGTTTACGACTGCTCACAACAATTTACAGCATCCAAATTTCATTTTCTATTCCCAAATCCTATCGCACATTATCCTGTACATTGCATTAGACTCCTAATCTTTTCTTTCTCTTCCTCCGCCGAAGAAAGGAGCGCCTTCATGATTAACCCACTTTACAGCAATAAATAAACGCATCATCCTGTAATGTACACCAGATTTAATTTGAAGGGAAAAAAGGGTCAGAGCGCTCAAATCACTGAAATGTAATGAAAAATAACACAATGCAGACACCATTGGGCGCCTTAGGAATTAATTTGAATGCTCCATAATTTTTTTCCTGTGGATTGCTTTGCTCTCAGCCAACTGACTGACTTCTCCCCCTCACATGCTGCTGGTGTAAAGACTTTAAAATATACAAAAAGAATAAAAAGAAACACGATCAGTCTGCTAAAAACAAAATATCAAATGAACTTCTCCTCCATGTTTGTCACATGTAGCCCATGTTGCTTTTGGTTTCCCATCGTTTCTTTGCCTCAAACCTGCAAAAGAGAAAAAGACAAACCGGTGAAACCTCTATGAAGGTATTTCAGGTGAGGTGTGACCGCCAGCTGATTCAGGCCACCAGAACTCAGAAAACACAGCACCACCCGCAACGACATGATGGCAAAACGGCGTTTTGTGTCGACACTGGTGTGTTCAGTATGGCAGACATCGTACCCCCAGGCTATCTGCTTCTTCCTCTTCTGTGCTGCCCTCAGAGCCTCTTCTTCCTGCCTGTGCTTCACAAAATCCCGGCAGTCAGCAGCGTTGGTGATTTTCACAGCCATCTATTTAGGAACAGACAGACAAGAGATTCATTAGGGAATGGAAATCGGTCCGACGCAAGAAATGGTAAAAAGAAAAACACAACTTTCTCGCTGATGTGTGAGGGAGACGTCTTCTTAAAGTTCCTGGTGTCTGTCCGTCTGTGCTGCCTTCAGCACAGCACAAAAACCCCAAAAAACTATCCTACATTTCAGCAACTTTTACATGACAATACATGAAGTTAGATATGGTGAAACCTCAAAAAAGCATGCGTCGCATATACTCATGTTAACAGCGATAAATAGAAACATCTAATCCACATCTAATGCAATGCTTCTTTAGTTTGTTAACTACTGACTAGTTGTTAAAGTTGCTGGACCTTTCCAAGTTTCAGCTCATGCATCAATCTTAAATTGCTTAAGAGCAGCATAGATGTGCTGGTCTAAACACGTTAAAACACACCTGGAACTTCTTTAAATCTTTAAAACTAAATAAATAAGGCATTGTTCACAGTTATCATCCCTTCTACACCGCAGACAAACATCATCCTGCGCACGTTTGCATGTGGTCTGGAGTGCTCATATATAGACATAGCTGTCTGTCATTACCATGGTGTGACCATCTTTTGCAATCTGCCAAAATTTTGTGCATTTTTCTAGAAACGTTTTTAGTATCAAACTGGTTGATGTAAAGATGATCAGGAATCTGGAGGTGTTGCAGATCAGGGGTATATGCTTGGGCTCGCTGGGTTTCCTAATGAGTCTGGACCCTCCCCCGCAACACTGCAAAACAACATTTGAACATCCTAAAGCACTTAAATCGTTGCACAGTGTCTGGAATAATGTCAGAAACTGGCTTGTTGTTTAATATAGCTTTTAAGGGAAGATGATGAATATTCACAGATTCCAAATAGCAGGTGAGGAAAAAAGTCTTTGGTTTGCCAATACTTCTTTTAGCACATCAAATATATTATATAGAATATTGCCCAGGAGGGAGAAACAGTTTAGAGAGGATAAGGGTGTTTGCTGATTAACCATTAGGCAAACACGCAAGATGATTTGCGTTAGACAGTAAACGATTTTATTTCTTTGCTCTTAATAGCCATTTACAAAACAAAAAGAGGCAGGCATGCGTCAGTTTGTGATCCAAATGTTGGTCAAACGCAGTATTTTCAGCCCATGGTGCCATAACGTTAATACTTTTAAGCTGTTGGTTTAAAGTCTCTCCCACATGACATTTCTTTTGTTCTTGACTAATACGCAAATTAATTAACTAAATAAAGTAACAATTATAAACGTGAACATTTTGTCATCTTTCTCAGTATTAAAAATGCTACAAAAGTGTTTTTTTTTCCTTCACTCCTCACGAATGTAAAAAAAAAACAATAAATAAAAAAAAGTAATAGTAGTGGAGTAATGCAGGGAGCCGCTGAAATCAGCAGAGAAGAGAATGACCGTGACTGCAAGAGGCAAACATTCAAATCCCAGGGAAGACATGTGCATATTGTGAAGCAGAATAATCCCAATAACCCCAGTCACACGGAAGCTCTGGAAACAAAGGAAAAAATCCTGCCGCTTCTTTCACTCCTGAGATAGGTTTATAATTCAAGCAAAGGCAAACTTTGATAAACAACTTGGAACAATTTCACCAAACCTTTGGGTAATTCTTTGTAATATTCCGAGCACAATCGAGGGGGGGGAGAAAGTCTTAAGGTAATGAAGAAATGTGCCACCACTGTGCCACTTAAAAAAAAAAAAAAGACCTACTGAAAAAAAATGTTTCAATTATAATTAAGTGGGATAAACTTTATTAGAAAGACTGAAACTAAAATATCTCCTAATGCATGCTGGGATTAAGCAGGTCAGAGCGAGCAGGCAGGAAAAATTAAACTCTAAAGGCTTTTTATCACCATATTTCAGGAACCAAGGGTGTAAAATGTTCTAATTTGGGATACATTAAAAGCCATAAAGGTCTTTCAGAAAGATTAATGGTACTTTGCTTGGATTTAAGATAAGGGCTTCGGCTGGCTGCAAGTACTGGGCTCCGGCTGGGCCCTCAAGGCATTCATCTATACAGTCACTGGAAGATTTGTGAAAGCGTCTGAATAACCTGAAGCGTACATGCTATGACAGTTCTCCAGTTCTTTGCCATTTTATAGGTTTTAAATTCCTCAAATCGTGTTTTCTCCTCTTAAAGAGAGTTATAACGGATGATTGCTCAGACATTTGCAGCAGATTCCGGGGCTGATAAAACCACTTCAGGGTGTTCCCCTGCCCCTTGCTGGAGTGATTTAGCTGCTAAACACTTTTATGTTGCTCTGATGCATGCTGGGATGATAAATCACAGGTTTATTAAATTTTTTTTTTTTTTTTTTACTAAACCAAGAACAGCTATCGAGCTCCTGGTTGCAAAAAACACACACACACAGTGGTTCATTCTGCTAGCAAATCAAACAAAACTGCATGATACTAAATGGTTTCCGTTGGGGATTTATGGAGCTTTTTCTTTTTCATACACAAGGATTATCCATATTAACCATCTCTCCTGTGGAGTTGCATTTAAAAATGTCTTGAAAGCATGCCTTCGTCAACATTTTAGAAGCAAAATTAACGCACACACACACTTTCATGGACCTCATCTTCCCCTCTTTTAAATTCACAACATAGCCTCTACTATATTTAAAGTGTTAGAGGTCTTTAATTTTCTTTTTTTTTTTTTTTTATCAGTTTATTCTACACTGCATGATTGTCTTTACCAGGGCTCAACATTAATGTCAACCAAGTTACCTAGGAGACAGAACAGATCAAAGAGACAAAAAGCCCCTCAAATGTCTGATTAATCAAGCCTGCAAACAGCTTATTTCTTTTAGCCTGCATGCAAGTATGAAAATGAGATTCCGAGAGCAGTACATTGTGCAGATTTGTTCATTCTTATCTGAACAAAGCCAGCGGCAGCTTATTTCATGGATCACTGGCACTGTCAGCGCTGTGGCGCCAAGCAGGTGACGGCTCCTCTTTCTGTGGCGAGAACAAAATTAGCAAAAAGTCGGCACAAATTAGCCTCTCATATTTTCAGTAATATGACATTATTTTTCATTTACTTTTTTGATCCACTTTTCAGGATTTTTTCCCCCTCCCCATGCGTGCATCTTAGTGCCAAATCCTTTCACATCAGAGGCTGGTGAAAAATAAGAATGGAAGTAAAAAGCAGGATTAAAGGAAAGAGACAGGAAACCTCCTGCATTCCTTTTTTTTTTTTTTTATGTGGCTCCTAAAAGGCAATTCTTCCCACTCCACTACATATTAATATACAATTAAGTGTCCATCACGGACTTGTTTTCGTGCAGCCTTTCCGTCTCTTGTGTGGCCTGTATGCAGCCTTGCTAAAAACAAGAAAAAACAAGGTTTATTCAAAGGATTAATTCTCTGACCTTTGAAAGATTCAGAGGCAAAAAAAAAAAAAAGAAAAAAAAATCATCCTGCACAATGCTGGCACTGCTGCCGCACAGCAGCAGCAGCAGCAGCAGCTTAGGGCCACTAGGAGGGTTAAGTCAATAGTACCGTTTTCTGTTCACTGGCGTTTGGGTCGTCATGGAGATTCAAGTGAAAACCTAAACATGAAGGCTTGGGGGGAAAAAAAAAAAGTAATGCTGCTATGTAAAGCATACATAAGATGGGGCAGGTCTATCTAATAACATTTTCACACTTTTTTGTGTGTCTGTGTCTTTTACTGCATCATTACGGAGATGTTCGATAAACGAGTAACACACGGATCACAAAAACACCGTGGCAATTAACGAGCAGAAAGACAATAGCTGGATGAAAGATGAGAAAAAACACGTCTCCATGTGCATAAAGTGTTAAAGCTCCTATTAACAATATGAAATAAATGATGGCTTTAAGGAAGAAATGGCCTTAAACCCATTCATAAATTTCCTAACCAGGAAGCCTCTTCCAATTAAAACGTGTGAGAGGTGGATTAACAAGGGCTATATGGCTTTGCCTCACTAAATCACCTCCCCGAGCTGCTCTGCTGCATGTGACGTGTAAACGATTAATGACCATCCTAATTCCTTTATCACACTACCTTAATGCCTAAATAATGTGGCCTTAGTCAACTTTGGAAAGCAGGGCCATATAAGAAAGGAATGAATATCAGATTAGGCAGCTTGTGTGTTATTTCAGCATAATTTTCAGGTAGTGAAGCAGAAGGACCGTGAAAAATGTGTCTCCGCTGCAAAGCTGCAGTACTGCAAGAACGTGAGCAAGGTCAAAGGATCAAAAGGTCAATCAATACCACCCATATCGTATTAAAAAGGAAGGAACACAAAGTGTTTTGTTAGCTGGTCCTTTTTGAAATCGCTGATCAGTGATTGATCAACTGAATCCCAGCTTCAAGCCTCGGTTAAAGAGCTGTCTTATCTTCTATTTTTATTATAAGTTAACAAGCAGGTTATTTAACTGATTAAGTGTAGAATCTAAAAGCTCCAAGAGAATTTATCGAACAAGAAGAGTGAATGAAAACAATCATTATTCACAAAAACAACCCAGTTATGTTATTGGTTTAAAAAAAAAAAAAAAGACTCATTATGTTGACTGTTTAGGTTTCTAAGTTCATTTTACTTATGGATGAAGCATAAAAGGTAAAAAGATTATATTTATAATTTTCACTATGTCTAAAAACTAATAATACATTTTCATTATTTATTATTTTCTGTTAATTGATTCTCTCTGTATAGGCAATAAATTAATATTATTTTCCCTGTTCATAGTTAAAACTAGTCGAAATACCAACATGATTACGATAACTGGAAACTAATATCAGTAAAAAGAAACAAAAAAAACACAGTTTGACACACCTACTCAATGAGTTTCAATACATATTTGGTGTTTTTGTTAGTGTTATGATTAATGACTTACTAAAAGATCAATATGCATTGATCAATGAGGCAGTTTCATCTGCAGCGACTGACTGAACTGCTGAAATATTTTGTACAAAAGCAGCAACATCGCTATGAATGCAAATGCACAACATCAGCAGATAAACAATATTATATCAGGTGCCACGAGTTCAAACGCCTCACCAGACACTTTCATGTTGTTTTATTCCCACAAAGGTTTATTGATTAGTCTTCTTTGGGTGGCATCATGAGAGCATTTTGTAATCGTACCCCCACTTTGACAAACGGAGTGCACGGCAGGTACAGAGAAAGCCAGCCCAGGGATTAAAAACCAAACCAAACAGAAAGGCAAGCATGGCTCCACTCTCTCCTCTGTTCATCTGATGCTAGATACACGTGTCATGTCATCTTTGGGGAGAAGACAAAAAAAAAATCTCTACAAGTTCGCCTGCTTTGTGCGCATTTCATTATCTCGCTTCTTCTGAGTAGGGTAGGCTTATTAGCAAGCTTTGAACTCACACTTACAATAATATGCCATCAACAGTTTTATAAGCTAATTAGAAAAAACAGTTTAATTAATGAGTTACTGGCAATAAAATGGCAATCATGTAAAAGGAAACCGAGGGTGCTAAGCTTCCACTACCACCAATTAAGGCCTAATTACAAACAAATTATATATGTGTTTTGCTGTGGGCTTTAATTTAAAAAAATGGCTTTAATTAAAAGAGAAAACATGCTAATTAATTAAACAGCACACAAATCTACATTGAAAAGTATGCTTTGTCTATCAAGTAATTAATGAAATACAATAATCCAAATGAGATTCCCAGGCATTTGATAAAAGCTTAGTACCCATTTCAAAATCCATTTCAAAATTAATGAACGAACATTTAATGTGAGTCATCCAGCGATACAATAAAAGTTCATTCGGCGATAAACTGCTTGTGCTGAAGGAAAAATGAACAAAGACGAGAGTTTCTAAACTCTGCAAAGTGGCCTGGGGGGGTTGCAGGGGAGACAAAAATCAGAGCCTTTTGGGGAGGGGAACATCAGAATCTGATAAAGCCCACTTTCCACAAAAGCACTGCTCATTAATGATTTGATTACAAACACGGGGCGAGGCAGGGAGAAGGTGGCGAGAAGGGGGGGGGGGAAAGGTGTTAAATAACACAAATATCATGAAACCCTCTTAGTTCAGCTCTTTGTTTCAACTAAGCCACCATGTCTCTTCTGACAAAATGCTGTACCACCTTTGTTTCGCAGCATTTAAACGAGGCTTTCCAAAGGGTAGATTTCAAGGACAGTGGGGCTTTTCCTTTCAGCTGCTGCTTCTATTGAAATATGGACTCAGACATAATGAGTACTATAATAACCATCCACATGTTCAAAAGCCACAGAAAAAGCTCAAGTTAATA